>DVZW01000091.1:0-13326 GCA_018237805.1 Mesosemia grandis
AAGTATAGCACCTTGGATTAGTAGACTGTAGTATTTTTTATAATATACGACGGGAAACGAGCAAATGGATCCCCTTAAGGTAAGCCATAACAGCCATCACCAAACCATATTGCGTTGCTTGACACTCGCACGTTATAAAGATCATCGGACCTTACCCTCCTATAGTATACTATAATAGAATGATAGTGGCAGGAATAAGTAAAGTGGTCCAATCTAGAAGAGTCAACTCTTACGAGCAGTTGTAGGAAGGCAGTTGGCCTATTCACTTAGAGCCCAGACTGGATGGTAGCGGGGTTGGGGAGGTCATTATAATTATTGATTGGTTGCTAAGGATGTGTTTGTGCTATAAAATGAATTTGATACTAATTTAATTGATGGCGTCATTTATTAACGCACCTAAAAGCCATTAAAAGGTTCTCGAATTACATTCCAGGTATTGACAATAATTGAAGAACATATGTTTATGACAATTTTTTATGTAATTTGCGTGTTTATATTTAGGAAGAATTATATTTCTCATCTAGAGGTACCGTTGTGGTATAGACGCATGAAGTTCTGGTTTCAATCCCTAGCTAAGGCAATAGGTTTAAAGAGTTTTTTCTGAAAAGCAGATGCTCGGGATTGGATACGCGCGCGAAATGGCTAAAGTTTTCCTACCTGTTTGTGTCGCATGATCACTACACTGGTGACACGTATTTCTGTCTCCCTTAGAGTGATGAAATTCATTCTATTTTTTCGATAACAATTCAAATACAGCCTATAGATATGAATAGCGATAATACGTCGTTGAATTATGTAGACTTATTTGTTAAAATAATTAGAAAAAAGTTAGTAAAATCCTCAAATGTACACTTCATGTCTGATTCGTCTTAATTGATTCTCGATTCTCCCTGTTTTCCTTGACAGAGATCTTGCGTGGCGATATAAACGTATAAGAATAAAAACAAGTCTGATTAATTCACAAATCCACAGGCTAGCCTTTAATAGGGAATTAAGAGTTTACTTCACCCCTTTGTCCCTTACCAAATTATGTACTAATATAAAAACAGTTGACAAATTGCAAAATAATAAAATATATCTTTACGCCCATTATCCTATACAGAGTAGGCAGGTACTAAGTTTTCGTGGTCTAATAATAATTCGAATACACGTCATGAAAATAATCTGCCGGATAATTGAGGCCTTGACGGGAAAGATCCGGCATGGAATTCAGTATTTATATTTTTATAACTTTATTATCTTCAAGCCGTCATCAACTAGACTTGTTTAATGTATAATATTATCTTTTTTAATAAACAAAAAGGAAGAATTATTTTGTAATTTTACAACATCGCATCTATAAAAATAACCTCCAGTATAAAAATTACACCGACATTAAACCGATTATGATTTTTATTTTTATACACACGTCAGTTTATTTTGCGATGTTGGCTGGTTGATAAATTTAATGGGTAAACAAATGAATCCCTGAAGAATTTTTTGAATTCCGGGATATAAATTATCCATAACTGTTGGGATGGTACAATATATTTAGGGGAAAATTCAGAACCATAGACGTTGTTGAAATGTGATAGTACCAAGGAATAGTACGTCTTTGTAGGAAATCATAACCAAATAACGCCTTTTCTTGATGGCAACACCAGTTCCAGTTGTAAGTTAATGTCAGATTGTCTGAAGTTCTTCTGTGTTGACGATGGGTTCTTTATTTCCTTTGTTTCTACCTCCCTAATGAGTGGTCAGTCTCGCCGTGACCACGATCCATGTAAATTTGTTGAAATATTGTATATAAAACAAAGTCGCACCCCGCCGTCTTTCTGTCTGTCTGTCCTTAACTGTGCTTGGAGCTTTAAAACTACGCAACGGATTATAATGCAGTTTTTTAAAAAAGATAGAGTGTTTCAAGGGGTAGGTTTATATATTACACGCATAATATAGTAGAGAAACACTGTCATTTTTAGAGGTTTCTAATGTGATGTGAATAAACACATTCTATTGTATATTTAGTATTAGCATTGCAACCGTGCGAAGCTGGGGCGGATCGCTAGTCAATAATAAAAATCTTATCGTTAGAATCCCGATATAAGTCATAATGTTAGGACTAAAATCATAGGAGTTAATAAAATTTTAGAACCCTGGCAATGTTCTTTTGAAGTAAATAGAGAATTCAATTTTGATGGTCTACTTTTTGATAGATGTCTTTGTCAATAATGGATCGTAATTCTGTTAGAAAATAGTAAGTGTATTAAATTATAACTTAGACGCTTCTGTCTACCCCTACAGTGATCATATGTGTGTGATCGTGTGTCGAATATACGTAAAAAGTTACCTTTTTAATATTTTTTTTATTAGATCTATTCTATGATTGTAAAAAAAATGAAAAAAATAAATTGATACATTCACACCCTAAGCAATAGCCAGAGATGCACCCCTATTTATGTCACAACTATAAAGAATGATATAATAATATATCTATACGGACATAATATAATCTAACTTCCAATCACAACCAGCCAATTTAACAAAATTAGGAAGGTTGTACAATTATCACAAAATCGGACATAAAAATGTCACCTACAATAGGACGATTCCGTTATTACATTATTCTAAAAACGAGGTCATTGTGTTAAATCACGTACACGTGTAGTACACATCCAACTCTTTACTTTAGTAAGGGTATAATAAGTTATTACAGATGCAAGTCCCTTTTTAACTCCTAACAATAAGAGAGTCGTATGTAGTATGTATGCAAATACTTACTACATCCAACCCTCTTGTTGTTAGGTTAATCCATATTAAGTATCTATATATGTCTGTTTGTTATATCGAACTTGGTTTGTGTGCATTTTTGCAGCTCGTCTATCTAGATAATACTTAGATATATTTGGTTAAAAAAAAAGTGGCTATTAGTATTCGGTTTTCATTGTAACATGAACCAGAATTTCGGCTAATAGTGAAGCTTATATATTTATTTAGGTACCTAGACTATAGTTGAGTCGGGTTTTGAAATAAATTTATATCTAATTTATGTCTGTTTTAAATAAAGCTCTAAAATTTTAACGGTAATTTAGTAGATATGTCAAGTGAATTTTTCGTGTCCAATTTTAAAAGGGATTATCAATAGTGTAGAGGCTTATATACGTTAAACATGAGAATCCATGTAGGCATATTTCTCAAAGCCTGTGATCTCAGAAGTAGCCAAAAGTACCTATGTTACAACTTAGTTCACCCACGTCAAGCTAACTAGTATTAGGGTATTAGGTCCCATTATTGTGATTTTATATGGCGCGAAATTGAGTATGAACTAATTCCGGCGTATTCAATGTAGTTCTAGAAATTTAAAATGAACCGACCCGGGCGATTCCCAGGATATAGATGTATACCCAGGATCTCTGAAATACAACTGACCACAATACAACAGAGGTGAATCAATGACAAAGGCTTAACGGTTCACATGCATAATAAAATAATCAATAAGATATATAGACCGGTACTGAGTATCGATTCATTTAAGTGTAACAGATAGGTGGGATAAATAACATTCTTCGTTTGATTGATTGATGAGTTTCAGAAAAATTGAAAATCATTTGGTATAATAACGCAAAAACGTGTGAGTGGTAATCGCAACATAGTTGAGTCATTATCGTAACAAAATCACAAGTTGCAACTTTTATCAAATATACCAATAGTTATTACCTGTCATTTAACAAAAATATGCTAAGTCTTGTCTTCCTCCTCGGGTACGGCTACATCTGCGTCTTAACGCGCTAACTAACGCGTTAATTTGATCTCTCGTTTACCGTCATTAATAATGCGACTTTTAATATAGAAAATGAAACGTTGGCCACATCTACGTAATGCCTATATTAACACTAGCTCAGAAGCAAAGCAGCTGCAAAAATTTCCAGCTTCAATTAAAACTTTAGACAGGGCTTGAAGATAAAAATGAAAAGATTTAACAAGAAAAACCTGGTGTATGCGAAACTTAATGCCAGATGCTTAGTTTAAAAATCCCCGCTACACAATAAGTTGATCGCCCTTAACCAGATTATGCAGTCTACACACAAATCTAACAAGATTGAAATATGACACATTTAATAACTTCGATTATGACCGACCTGAATACCATGTATGAAAATGTAGGTCAATTTAATAATTCAAACGTCAATCAACAATTTTGGCACGACTTTTAGTTTAAGTCAATTGGTGACGCTGTTGTAGGTTTGAAATATAAAATAATTGTTATGTTCTGTCTGAATTGGTGGTCAGTTTTGGAATGGTGCCCACGTGACTGCAGCGTTTTTTTCAATTTTTATTACATTTTTTTTCTATTTATTTAATAATTTATGTCTTGAATTTTATTCCATTAAATTATTTGCGAATCCCTTTTCTGCATATTCCATTTAATTGTTGGCTTTTCTCTTATTTTTCATTTCATTATTGGCTTAATTAAATCAGTTAATACATAAGATACAAGTTATATAAACATTGGTTGTCATAGACATGACGTAATTAACACTTATTGAATAAGACAAATGTGTTACAACATGTGAGAAATGTTACTAATGGATATTATCTTAAGCAAAGACAGTCTACGAAAGAATTAACGATAGCCATAACAGTGACAAATAGTAATACATATGTGACTTAAACTAACGGCGTGATATTTAGCAAATAAAAATCTTTTAAAATATTAAATTTTATTTTTGTTCAAACAATTGGCTACTTGTCATAATAATATTGAATTGTCATGGGCATCCATCATATTGAATGATGTTAATTTACTTATTGTGTTTTTAACATCAAGCCCTTTGCGGGCACGATATTAGTTTACAATGACGTCACTTTGCTCATTGTATTTCGCTGATTAATGCGTTTCATTTCACCTACATCGTAGTGGTTACTTTAAAGTAGCGGGATGACGTCATAAGCACCTCGTGAAGCTGTCTCCTGTTCCAATGCTTTTTTTTCTACCATGAGTTTTCCCTTCCTTTCTTTTCGTTAGAAGGCAAGTCTTTTCATCCCAGTCTCATGGTTAACATCTTTGGTGTGTCTAGACGATAATTATCTCTTAATTATCCATATTCTCATAAAACATAAAATAAAAAAAATGGCTGTACCCGTGACGTCAAAGTTTCTACAGAGTGATTTCTGGACAATGGTCATGTGGCCCATACTTAACTATTTCATCAAGATACACATTTAACAAATTTAGACACGTCTTGTTATTCACTTCGGATATAACAGGTGAGATATATATATGTAAATGACAGAATATTATTATGGTGTTGACAAATTTAGTAGTGAAGTAAAAGTTGTTTGTCTTACATCATTGGCGTTATTTTGAAGTTTGTCAAATAAATTCTATTTCACTTTGTTTATTTTACAAGATAAGTTTGCAAATAATGCGAAAATAAATGTGGCAATAATAATTGTAGACAGTATGTAAAAATATTCCATTGTTGTCATTGATGCAACTGGTCTATATTATTTATCTGGAGATGCGGCAATAAATGTACCTATTTTGAATCTAATTTCTAAGTAAGTATAAGTGTAAAAAACCTAAATATTTATGTGTTGTAATATTTAAGTGTTCTACATTTCATATTTACAAGTCGTAAATATTTATTTCTAACAAAATATCGTAACTTTACGCCGCGTACAAAAATCAAGTATTTGTCATCATAGTCAGTATTCTAACCGAACGAGGCATACTGAATAGGGACCAATGCGGCTTACCTAATTAATGGTCAGTGATCATCAGTGCTCATGTAGGCAGAAACACTTAATAGGAAACATCGCATCTTACTACTATTATAAAAAGTGGGTACATTAATTTCTACCCACTTTTTATAATAGTAGTAAAATTAAAATAACAAACAACGGTCATAACTGTTAGTTATAGCCCTGATGATGCCTTAAATAGGTGAAACCGTTAGTTAGGCTTTAAATAAATAAAAGTGAAATAGTACAAGTGTTATTTCTACGGGCGACTGTAATATTTTATCATCAGATCCGTCTCCCTGTTTGCCTTACTATATTATAAAAATAGCCGGATGAGACGCTTTATTGACCTTGTTTTTTATTGTTATCTCTTACCATCAGGAGACGATCTGCTTGTTTGCTTTTCTATAATATAAAAAAATATCTACCCACGGACATTCTTTATTACAAACCAAACTTTATTAGTTAACATTATTCATTTACAAAACATTTCAATATTAGGCGTAGTTTTAGGGCCATTTCCGCGTGGCGTCATCAAATGCCAACGTGTTACGAGTCACGTAAGCTACCTTATGGCCCTTTAATCCTTAGCATATTATACCATACTGCACACGTCATAAGGTTTATTATCTCCTTATTTCTCGACAGACAAATTTTTATATTGGAAGCTATACCAGCAGGGGATGAGACAATGTTGGCCAAATAAGAATAAAAACGACCTTCGCCATCTCCGTAAATAAATGATTTTGTGTAAGTAAAACAACTCAAATTATTCAAAACAGAAAATTATTCTTAAATAAATAAGATAAACAGATAGCTTACTCTAAATATTTCGTGGCGTATTTAATTGGTAAGGAAAGGTTTTTTGCCATAGGTCATTGATCTAATTAATCTTCGTTTGATTAAATTGATGACCAAACATCGCATATTATTTCTAAACCGGCTACTTTACTCACCAAACCGGAACACGAGAATTACAAATACTGACACGATTGCAACAGGAATAAGTCACATATAGGCATTAAAATCGGATAGCACATTTGTAACAAGTTTCTACTTACGCAGTTTCTGTGAGGATGTGGTATATTAACTGATATAAATATATGGATTACACAAGGACTAGGACCGGCTAATTAAGTAGATATTTTAAGAGAGGTGAAGCACATTCGGATACCTTTTATTCTACGTTGGACCAGCCGGTCTTTGGAAATATCCACACCTTATAGAAGATCACCATACATCAACCTTTCTTTGATGATGTCACCGTAATGCTAGAGCTACTCAGGATTTCCTTTCTTCATTTATCAATTTATCGGGAGATCATTTATAACTTTAGCTATCAAGATAGTAAATAAATAGGGACCTTAAAGAGAGAGACCTTCCTCGTGTTGGTCCGGGCACCGTTTGTAGAATAGGCCAACTGCCTTTCTGCCATGCAGCTCGTAAAAGTCGAGCGGAGGATTTTCAAGTCACTAAAATCGTGACTACTATGTGGTAGAGTTCTGCGATGACTCGCCCGGATTGGTACCACCGCCTTACTTATTCTTGCCTCAATAATGCCAGCGCTTGCCGTTGTCGTGTTCCAGTTTGGAGAGTAAATTAGCCGGTACACTATAATAAACGAAACTACACACTAATATAAAAAAGAGCCTAATTATTCAAAGGCTGGCAAAGTAACCGAAACACCTCTGTGTAGCGATTATATATGAGCGGTGGCGATCACTTACCACCAAGTGAGCCCTCTGTTCGATTGCCCCCTTCTGCTATAAAAACAGAGTTTTTTATATCTACTCCATTTACTCCATTATCTACTCCATCAAGGCAGTCTTGATGGAGTTGTCTTGCATACATAAGCTGCAAACTCATTCAGAATAACTTATCTGCTCTCACATATCAATGACCTCCATATATTACATCAGATATGCGAGTACGAGTATTTGTTTTCGGGCTAACAGATGACAACACAGGTGTCAGCATTATCATGATTGATTGAATCCTCAAAATGAAAGACGCAAAATTCCACAGCTTTTCCAGTAATTTTCCGATAATAGTAAAAAAAAAATTTTCTATCGAAAATATAAAAATACGTATTTTCTGTTTTTGTATTGACTTAATATAGATGTTTCCAACGTCTGTTATCACCAGGAGACAAGATACGCAGGAGTTTGTCTAAGAGACAGCTACAAGTTTTGTTGTATGTTAGCAGGTACCCTGTGTGGTCACCACTATTTATAATTTCCTTCGGTGTAGTAAAGGCTTCAAAGCATTACATTCCAGAGAATGGCAACCGCGTCTCTCTGGGTATTTATACCTTTTTCTTATACTTTCTCAACCTGCCCTTCGAGAAAATATTCTAGAACATCTTTCATATCGTAATTCACTTTATCCTTTTTATCTTCCGTCTATAATTCATTTGTCTCTTCTTATAATTCTTCTATTTCCTTCCTTCATGTTGAAATTTTAATTACGGCGACGAGACCCACTACCTAGTAAAATTTTTACGGGGTGAATTCGCGGACCGCGGAAACATAGTCTGCCTACTCGTTTATGCCACAATGGCTGTGAGATACATAGCTAGTACTTTGACGATACTCATTGGCGGTTTAAGTTTTGCGCAATGATTCATCTAACTGTCTTACTTATTAAGCCCGGGTCCTTTCCGTTTTTACTAGCACAGCTAATAAAGAGGCGGAAAACGCTTCATTATTCGCTTTAATAAAATGTGATTATCCTGGCGATTTAGACGTGTTCTGGTGTAGAGGGCAAAATCGCCGGTGACCTTACGTAAGACGTCTCAGTGTCATCATTGTTAACGCTTCATTAACACCTTTTATATGTATAGGAGACCGCGATCTTTTCATCAGATCCGACTTCTTGTTTGCCTCACTATATTATAAAAATAGCCGGATGAGACGCTTTATTGACCTTAATTTTTTCAGCTAAATGTGGATTTCATTAATACTTATTGTTATAATTATTTCGTATTTTTTGTTGATGATTTCAACAACAGTATGCTCTTCGGTCAGTTAATATTAATGTAAGTATAAATTATGGAAACGGTTTATGTGAGAACGTTGATGATTCTGGAGCTGCTTTTGATTGAAAATTATTCCATTGTTTTTATTTTTTATAGCAGAATGGAGCAGCCGAGCAGCATGCTCATCATTAGCTAATACAATACATTATTTTAAAATGAAATGTTTGGCAACGTGCAAGCGTCTAAAGGATACAGAAGAGGAGTTTCAGAGGATATTAATCACCGTTTACCCTCGCGAATTGAGAGGACAGTTTTAATATCTTTCCTTGCAAAACTCGAAGGAAATCGGTACCATGGGCGACCACGACTCACTAATTCGAAATTGGTCGCGCCTTGGAAGAACGCGAAGTCATGAGTCACCGAAACCATCGAGCCAGCATATAAAGAGTTATGAATGAAGATAAAGCGAAACAGGTTTATTTGAATCGCGATGTTTGACGCTCGGTTCTCCATGTAAGCATGGAGAACCCCCAACAGACCTGGCGTGATGATATAATAAAAAAATCCTTGGGACACAAATAAGTTATCACGAGGGCGAATCGTGAACTACGGAAACGTAGTCTGAAATCTTTACCCATCTTACAGAATAAAAACGTGATCGATGGTAATGCATGTATGTGCTTATTGGTTAACCTGCCAGTCGTGAGTTCCTCGAAATGAGTATCCTTGAATGTAAAATTATTGTAATTATTATGAGTTACAAGAACTTATCTCTCATATTTATCTGAATTGTTTCGTTTAACGAGACAACAGTTCTGAATATTTCCACTTAGAAATACGTTCATGCTGTTTAATTTCCCTTTACAGTTCCGTGATACAGAAAACTAAGGTATAATAATAATAAATATTTAAGACAAATTACACGTATTGATCTAACCCCAAACTAAGCAATTTATTTACATCTGATATGTGTGTTAATAACCGATACAAATACATATATAAACACCGAAATATAGACCATCACCCAAATGTCTACAACCTCGGTATTCGAACCTATGTATGTACGCTAACCACTTGCCCAACAAGTATGTATGAGCTTTTGTTGTCTCACAATGCTTCAACGATTTACTTGCCTCGACTGATAAAACCAGGTCAGATATAATTTTACGGGTTTTAATATTTTTGTATTGAGAACCGAACAGCATACATCGCAGTTCAAACGCCCGTTTCGCTTCCTCAACATTCATAACTCTTTTCATGTACTCTGTTCGAGCTATTTGTCAGCTTACAGCTTAATTCTCGTCGAAAGAGTTGCAGTCGCTTCGGTGATTACCCGACACGGACAAAACGAAAGACAACCAATTCAAAAAGTGCATATTTGTTGTGCGAGCCGTAGTTTGATATATTCAAAGCTTGCGCCCGCGACTTTGATCAAGGGAACTGTAAATTTTATGGGTCAAAAGGTTTGTTATTCCTCCAGTAGTATTTGCATGAGAGAGTAACAAACATCTATTACAAATTTTCGCATCACTACATAGTGTAAAATAAAGTCGCTTTCCGCTGTCTGTCCCTATGTATGTGTAGATCTTTTAAACTACGCATCGGATTTTGATGCGGCTTTTTTAATAGTTAGAGTGATTCTAGAGGAAGGTTCTATGCATAATATTGCACCTGGGCGAAGCAGGGGCGGGTCGCTGGTTTATAATATTAGTAAGATCTTTGATTTTGAAAACGTCGGATTTATTTTTAGCTTTGTCGAGTATTGAAATAAAGTTAGGGTTTATGCGTTTTTTCGCATATGCACAACTTTCATGTGCATTAATTAACGTGGAAGTAAGAACGTCGTAAAAACTATGGGAAGCATTTATTTCGGTATTTTTATTTCTTTTGTAATTACTGTGTTTACATACGTAGTCGGTGGATTGTATAATTGATGCCTGGTAATTATATCGCTATTTCATGATTTAGCATTTAATACCGGTTTTGTCGTTCAAATGATATGCTCTTTTGACGACTTGCACTGTGATATAGACCGTAAAGATTTTATGAAATAAAGATAATCTAACTATATCTGAAACCATTGGCGTTTAATGCTAACGAAATGTCTAGTATTCAGGAGGTTTTTTGATTGACCTTTCGATCGCCGAGGTGATAGTTATATTATGCTCTGTCTAGGTAAATCGCGAAAAGTCGGAATATTAGTCATGTTTTGATATGACCAATTATACTATTCTACAATAACATATGTTTTAATTAAAGTTTGTGATCACAGCCGGAGAACATGACGCACGTACGTTTTTTGGTAGCTATCAGTTTATATTGAGTTATAAAAATTAAACCCTGCCAATTATAAACCGGTTGCAACAGAACTAATAATAGGTTGGGTTAGTTGGTTTTATTTTCAAAGTCAAATATTTATATGAAACAATTTAATAAGAAAATAACAAATGGTTGGGTGGTGCCTAGTATGTATGTCACCACGTATGTAAATGTTTATTTTGTCATTTTATATAGACAGAACACGCAATAACGCCAACCCGCATAAGATATCATATTTTCTTTTGTATTGTGATAAAATAGAACAACTCAACAGCCTTGGGAGTAAGTAGAATCACCGAAAACGGATAAAGTCCATGAAAAGAGTTATGATTTTCGTGGTAGTGAAACGGTTGTGTTTGAGTCGCTCGGTTTTCTCTGCTTGCCCGGCAAAGGTCTTGGCATGATGATAAAATAATATAATTATTATTATTATAAAATTCTTTGGCTTTGGATGAATATTATTGTTTACGCTTCGTACTAACTGAAACAGAGGCGATTACAATAAATTTTAAATTTTTTCGGGAGAATTAGTTTATAATTTACAGTTTCCATAGTCGGCACTTGGTGAAATACACTCACCATTATATTTTGGTTAATAACACTTGTACTATTTCACAATTATTTATTTATTTATTTAAAGCCTTAATTAGGTGAAACCGGTAGGCTTTAAATAAATAAATAAACAATTGTGAAATAGTACAAGTGTTATTAACCAAAATATAATGAGAGTTAGTTTAGGTTTAAGGAAGAGCCACCTTTGTCTATCCTAAATTATCCTCAAACAGAAAATGTTATTTTTGAGAACAATTAACAAATTAGATTATAATGGTTAATACGAAACAAATAGATTATTCAAGTTAGAATCTTTGTAGGAGTAAAGCCGAACTCACATTAGTTAATAACAATTATTAATAACAATTGGTGAAACAAAAAGTTTGCTACATCGTGGACGTGTTCGACGGTGAAACGTCGATTTATTGCTAGTACCCGGAAAAGAAAACGCAGCTGCTGTGAATGGAACTTGACACAAAATGTCTGATTCTTTAAAGGTCAAATAAAAAAAACGTAACTGCCTTTATAATTATATTTATAATAGGTTGAAGTCTTTCAATAAATCTTAGTTAACCAAGAGAACCAATAAGTTTTTTATTTTTTTTTATTTATTTAAAAAAATATAATAACTTAAGTAATATACTAAATATTTTAAATAAAAACTTATTTAACTTGACGACGGGATACTCACGATTTAACTTGATTTTAATTGAAGCCGATATTTCATTCCAGTTACATGGGTCGTGGTCGGCCATGACCACATTTCCACCGACAATCATGTAAGGATATAGCGGAAATTTGAGTTAAAACTTAGCTTTACGTCTATTATTCTATCGTAGGGGGTAGGTTGAGACCACATTTTCGCGGTCTTTAAATTCGTGAACTAATATCCGAAATGCATATTGATAACTATTAAATTAACTAAATTTAAGCTAAACAAAAATGTTGTTTCTTATTTGTCTATCTTTATGGATGTTAATTACTTTCTTATGTATTTATTTATATTACTATATATCATCCGTATAAATACATAATTAGGTACATCTCATTTTTTTAAACTTAGAAATGGGACTTTTTGCTTAAAATGTATGTAAGATCAAAAGTAGGTACATACCTACCGTATTTTTAGTTTTATTAAGTCACAACTCTCAAAGTCAACTTATTATCTTAATGACGGATATGAGACGTAATAAATATAACAATAAAACCTAATTGGCCGTCTCCACCTTTTTTGAAAGCAGGTTAAAAGACTCAATACTGTTTATCTTTTGAAAAATTACACATTTTTGATACGATACACAATTCCCTGTCAAATGAGAACGTGTCAAAACACATAAAGCGTCGATATAAATAGAAATTATTGCAAAATTACAATTATAAATCGCTCTTTAGAAACGAGTTTTATCAACACAGGATTACGTTGAACTCGTATAAGGCACGTATTACAGCGTATCGAATGTGGAGCAATTTCGTAAAGATATCAAATTTGTATTGATATTTTTTTGCGGACTCTGGCAAATTGAGGTAATAAACCGTCCAATATTTCCTAACATTATTTTATGGCCTTAAATAATACATGTCAGGTCACGTGTTGATACGGGCCTCATATAGAATAGGTCAACGGTTCAACCGCCTGGCCCGCCTGGACAGCTCGTAAATGGGAAGCAAAGGTTTAAGAAATCACCAACATCGTGACTCCTAGTACTGCTATGACTTGCCCGGATTGGTGTCTGGTTACTTATTCCTGCCACCATAAT
>DVZW01000092.1:0-13322 GCA_018237805.1 Mesosemia grandis
TAGTATAGATTACTATAAGGCGGGTCGCCAAATAGACGGGCGGTTACCTTGAGGTTCGTCGGTCCGAAGTTGCTGCTCCTCGAGTTGGCGGAACACGGAGATCATGCGTGAAGCAGTGTGGCGGTCGGCCGCCAAGTTCGTGTCTGCTACGTGCTCCTCGCTGCGGACCACACCCGGCTCGTGGTAGGGCTCCGGGGACGGAGATTTACGCTGGAAACGACACCAATTTTTTTGTTGTTTTTTATATACAAAAACGCACATGTGTCAGACAACCATCCATCCATGTCAACCAAAAAATGTATAAAACAAGAATATTATTAAACACAAGAATAAAAAACCTGAGTGGAAAAAAAATCAACCACGAATTCAAGGGAGTCATTTTGAAAATTTATAATGTCTATGACACTACCACAATTTTGATAAATCCAACGAAATCTCATATGTAAAAAAATCAACCTCCCCTTTATTTTCCATTTGTGAGCGCCAATTTTTTATTATATCCTCACGGGTGGAGGGCGGATGGGCGGCGCGGTTGGGCGTGCCAAAGAAATCGGATTTTCATGTTACCCACGACTAACCATGCATGGCATAGCATGGCATGGCATGTTGTGAGTATTTTCAGTAAATCTGAAAAAACTCATACCATTACGCCTGATCTGGAATTCGAACCTCGTGCATCTTAGACCGGCAAGGGTACCGCAATGTCAACGAGGCGTCTGGGAAATAGGACGCTACTAAGTATCCTATATATAACTGACCAGGACTTGTCTGGGCGGCGTCATCCGGAACTCCTTGCGTTTGGTCTCCGGCTTGTAGGTCTCGAAGAACTTGAACCGGTCCGATATATCCGCGGTTTCGATCTTCACGTCCTCCAGTTTATCTTCAGCGCGGACCACGTCTTTAGGTATAAAGGGCTGTGGAGACACCGTAATGGAAATTTTATTAAGTCTAATTAATTATAGTAAGCGTAATTATTTATAAAAAGTATTTTTTATTAATATAGTATCAGTATGAGCTATTAAGGGGTAGTCAGAGACCTTTTTTTTTTTACACGAATCCACACCGAAATGCCAACGTGACGGATTGTGACCCTCGTTATTTGCGATTTATAAAAAATTACAAAACGAACAAATAAGTTATCCATTTCACTAAGAAACAAATTGTCAGCAGGTATTTCCAAACAGATACGACATAGGAACCTTCCAGAAACGAGCGTATTCCTTAAAGGATCGCAACGTATGTGAAGCACCTCTAGTGTTGGTAGCAATACATGGGTGGAGGCGATCACTTACCATTAGGTGAGCCTACTATTCGTTTGCTCCCTTTTTCTGTAGAAAAAAGTTTGTTAAATTAGGCACTTACGATCTCTTTCCTCTTAGGCGGTTCCATTTGTGGCGACAGTGGCGCCTGTGTTTTAGCGTTAGCGTCCAGTTCCAGAAAGATCGAACGAGATTTCTTCCCGATGCCTGGAACAATCGTTTATTTTTTATTAACATTAGTTTTCAAAGGCGTAAACCTTAGTTAAATATTGAGTATTGGTCTATAACTTGCCTTCGGGACGTTCGATCGGGACAAAATCGGTCTGGGCTCGTCGAGATGTACCCGAATAGTCCGAAACTTTATTGAGATTTGTGGTTCAGGAACCGAAATCTTTTTATTGACATTTGTGGTTCAGAGCTATCGTTAAAAATGTGTGACTAGTGGATTTATACTGAAGTTCATAGATAACAAGTGCTGGAAACTATTATTTATTTATTAGTTTACAAAATCCACAGCTAGTCTTATAGAAGGATTATTACTTAAGGAGTTTTAAAAGTAAGTAAATAAAGATAAAGACAACTGCGAGGTTTCTTGGCGATGTCACAGAACCTTCCTTTCGAACTGGTGCTACACTAGGTGGTAGAGTTCTGAGATGACTTGCCCGGATTGGTACCACCGCCTTACTTGTTCCTGCCGCAATAACGCCAGTGCTTGCCATTGTCGTGTTTCGGTGTGGAGAGTAAAGTAGCCGGTACACTTATGCAAGAGTTATCATCCTAGACTCAAGGTTGGCAACGCACCAATAACACTTGTGGTGTATATAGGCGACGGTGATATCTTACCATCACGAGGTCCGTCTGCTTATTTGCTTTCTTAGTTGTATAAAAAAATATATATATATTCCGAATATGAATAAATCTTGTCGTCTCGTTGTCATAGCGATAACGGCGTCGGTCTAAGATGCACGATGTCCAGGGATCGAATCACAGGTCAGGCAAAAATATTTTATTATGAGTTTTTTCAGACTTTCTGAATTTCACTACTCGGGACTGGAATAAGTGCCCGGTATAGCGACAGGTTTGCCACCCGTCACACGATGGGATATCACCTAATATCATCGGCTGCTCGTGGGTATTACTAGCACACACTGGCGCTAATCGCGTGTACTAGTTTCACCACTTGGTGAAACGTCGAGCATTTCACAAGTGAACAAAATTACGAATTTCGTCCCATCAATATCTTTAAAGCATAATGAAACGTTAGTTTGAAAATTCAAACCAAAAAAAACTCCAACCTAATTTATAATCAAAAACTCGACCGATTAAATCCAAAACCTCGTACAGCGACGTGATTCTTTACAAATTTTAAACAAAATACTTCTCTTTGTGGATCCTTGAATCTAAAACTCCGGCCCTGCCTAGTCAATGACATTTAGAATATCTTTTTATTCCTATTGTTTTTTTATTACTTCTAATACAAACGGTTACAATTTATTGGATTCTAGTTGTACATATCTGATTTTATCATCACGCCAGCCCTCTATGAGGTAAGAGGAGAATTAATTGTCGGGGCGTTTTCGAAGCAAATTAGGAATTTTATATATTCGTACTTTTGACTACACCCGTCATAAGAAAATATTTTGTTATTTTGGAGTTAATATGACCTATCAAAAAATATTATTATTATAAATATTACAATAGTAGCTGTCGACCGCGACATCGTCCGCGCGATAAATACGAACAAAGCTATCCCACGGGAACCGTACATTTTTCCGGGATAAAAATTAACCTATATGTTATTCTGACGTATATATATTACTATAAAGCTTCATCCAGATCCGTCCAGTTTTTTTCCTGAAAGACTAACAAACATACATCCGTATTCACAAACTTCTCGCTTTAATATTAGTAAGATTAAATCGCCTCATTGCGGTATCGGTGTCTGTATACGATCCACGAGGCCCTGAGTTCAAACCCTGATCGGTAAAAATAAGTTAATGAGTTATAAATTTAAAAAAAATGTACCTTCCGAGATTACACATATGGGATATTATGGGATAATATGGCGACAGGCTTGCCACCTGTCACATTACGGGACTTGATGTCACCGGCTAATCATGGGTAACACTAGTACAACAACGCCACAGCTGTACTAGTTTATCTCTTGCTGGACAAGAAAAAAACGTGTTTCTGGTTGAAGATATATCTTACCATTACACCTTTGGTGTCTACAGGCGCCAGTAATTTCTCACCATCAGAAGAACCTAATCCTACACGACTATAAGATATAAGGAAAACAAGATGCTTGCAGAAAAAGCAATATGATATGAGGAAACAAATCTTTTGCTTTTGACGTCAATATAATCAATCTTATGCATTATTGTGTCTGATATGTTATTAATAACGTCACCCTCGACGGCAATTGTTAAATAATACGTCAGTGCCATTATTAACTGGCAATTATTAAACGACAAAAACCCCGACTGCAATACTGCGCTTTTTTCCCATTTGCGGGCGCCATTTTTAAATACGTATATAGTCTATGTCACTACCACAATTTTGACGAATCCAATGACACCTCATATGTCATAAACTGTCCAGTCGTTTGGGCTGTAAGGCGAGCTAAAGAAATGGACATACATACGTAGATACATACGCTCGAAAAATTACCCCCTTCGTTCTCAACGTAAATACTGAGTTCTTATCCGGTTCCATCATCAGATCAGCTTCATGTCATAAAACATAGCCCTTCTTCAGTCGGTTAAAAATACAAATTGAGAACCGCTAGAGTTTTGGAAGTCGGTTAAAAAACTAAAGGACATCGACCATTGAAGCGCAGCTATTGAATAATTATTTTGTTGATATAACGTTTCCCGGATTGAGATTCATTATTATATTATACTAATATTATTTTTCATATTATAACATCACGCCAGGTCTCTTTGGGGGTAAGCAGAGAGATATTTTTCGTTATGTTTAGATACATACAAATAATTAATTTGTATATCAAAACAAGAACCCACTTACTTCACCACCACTGAAACAAGATCTGTTTGTAATTGGCTGAGTAATCGCGTAACATTCATACAAATATGTAAAAACAACCGATTCATTTAAGTTGGGTAAAAAATTATGGGCCCACCTCTGAAACAAGCCCTATCTAATAAAAAAAATCATTAAAATCGGGATTTAATCAGCGGAGTAATCGAGTAACATACATACAAAAAAAACGTACAATCGACAAAAAAAACGCATTGACTAATCTTATCTTACCGATATTACAAATGCGAGTTTGTGAGTATGTATGTTTGTTAGTCTTTCAGGAAAAAACTACTAGACCGATCTGGATGAAACTTTACAGTAATTTAGGTTATACATCAGAATAACATATAGGCTAGTTTTTATCTAAAAAAAAATGTACGGGTCCCATGGGATAGATAAAATTATTAATGTTTTTCACGCGGACGACGTCGCGGGTATCAGCTAGTATAATAAACGCGAAAGTTTGTGAGGATGGATGTATGTATGTTTGTTACTCTTTCACAAAATAATTATTGTATGGATCTGGATGAAATTTGGTATATAGATAGAATACAGCTTGGAATAACATATAGGCTACTTTTTATCCCGGAAAAATGCATTGTTGCATTTTTCCGGGATAAAAAGTAGCCTATATGTTGATAGCATTATTCGTGTTTTTCAAGCGGACATAGTTGACGGGCGACAGCTAGTATAAAAATATTTATCGAAATCAGTACTGGTAAAAACAACTTAATCAAAAAATATAGAAGAATTAACAACCTCCTTTTTTTGTAAGTAGGTTAAATAAACATATCCAAGTGAAATAATATTATTATATTACACTGACACTGATGCGCGATCCGAGATGTTTCGCGCTCGATTCTCTGTTTGCCCCTGCAGCGAATTGGCGTGATGATATAATAATACCAATAATATATGCAAAGTACGACATAGTTATAAATAAATAAAGTGGGCAGGTATTTTTCAAAGTCAAAAGTCGTTCGCAATTCGCGGAACATATGAACAAAGTGGATACATTTTTTATCACATAAGGTGGCGTTGACACTGAAATGTATTCTATGCGATTAAATAATCGTATAAATAGACGGTCGTTGGCGTTGTAATCTTACGAATGGCTAGCCTATATCCACCAATGAACACCGTGGAAAGACGATGTCGTCTTTCCATTATATGTATAACTAGCTATCGCCCGCGACTTCGTCCGCGTGAAAAACACAAACAAAGCTATCCCACGGGAATCGTAAAATTTTCCGGGATAAAAAGTAATATATATGTTATTCCAAGCTGTTGTCTATCTGTGTACCAAATTTTGTCCAGATCCGTCCAGTAGTTTTTTCGTGAAAAAGTAACAAACATCCACAAATCCATTCATTCTCATAAACTTTCGCATTCATAAATAATTAATGGAACAAAGGCGGTTTCTCAGTCGGGTTTATTTTATTCATGTTTAATAATTGCTTGTTAAAAATTTACATCAGAGTGGCGTATCTGTGATTTCGGTACTATAGTGTATGTAGGCGACGGATATTTCTTACCATAAAAGGTCCATCCACTAGATGCCATAATAAATTGTACTAAGTATAATGTAGCCTACCATTTATACCATACCAATGGTCCCTGATGTCAATTATTAAATGCAATGGCGAGAATAACATTTTAAACTAACATTTCTTTGAATAATTGCAAATCAAATATAAAATAAAAGCAATTAATAAAGGAGAGATAAATACATCTTTAGATAGTTCGTCCCGGTTACAATCTGAGACGAGATAATCAGATTAAGTTGCACTCAGCCGGGATCGAACTGGCGCTAATCGCCTTATTGGCGGCTCTTGCCATTGCTCGGGGCTTAATGGAACGTCTCAAGAGAAGTAAATTTCTTTTAACTTAAGTTGCCATGCTTTTTTAGTCCTTTTAAGCTCTATACGAGTTTAAACCGTTTCAGTTTGTTCAGTTAGCTTTTCTATAAGTTAAAAATATCTTCGTGCGACATTTCCTATAGAACCGTTCAGCCGTTAAAGCGCAAAATGAGTAACATATATTTGAGCCGAAAATCAATCTGATAGAAAAGACGTTAATAAATCCTCATTGATAGGTCGTTTAGTAGTATCAAAATGGAATTCATGGTATTCACATCGTATTACTTAACTTTTCTGGGTTCAAATCCTAAGTCGGGCGAAAAAATGGTTTATTGATTTTTCAGAATTTATCAAAAACTACTCCATCCGGGACTGAAATATATGCCCTATATGGTGACGGGCTTATCACCTGTCACACGATGGGACTTAATATCATCGGCTATTCGTGGGTATACCAGTACACACTAATTAACTTTATCTCTGTCTTGTTGATCTGAACTTCTCTGTGTTGATTCGGACTTCGTGTGACTAATAGTACGACTGCCTTCCTGCCAGGTAGCTCGAGGCGAAGCAAGTGGCGAGCGAAGGTTTAACTAGTCACCAACATCGGGACATCTGATGGTAGAGCTCTGCAATATCTCCACCGGATTGGTCCCATACTAGCCAGATATATGCCGTAACGTAACATACATATCTTACTAAACTTACTAATATTATAAATGCGAAAGTTTGTGAGTATGTTTGTATGTTTGTTACTATTTCACGAGAAAACTACTGGACTGATCTGAATGTAACTTTACAGTAATATAGGTTAACCTCAGAATAACATATAAATTTCTTTTTATACCGGAAAAATTTACGGTTCACGTGGTATAGCTTTGTGCGTGTTTTTCACGGGGACGAAGTCGCGGGCGGCAGTTAGTAGATATTATAAATGCGAAGGTTTGGAAGGATTTTTGAATCTTTGATCTTTGATCTATGAGTGAAAGAGTTTCATACAAAAACTATGGGGTAGATCTGGATGTATGTTTACAGTAATATAATTTACACGTCAAAATAACACCTGGATTTTTTTGTCCCGGGAAAAAATACGGTTCTATTTGGATAGCTTGTTGCTTTTTTCCACGCGGACGAAGTCGCGGGCGCTAGCTAGTACCAGTTATATTACAAGACTATGCAAATTGCATCTGTCATCTATTTTGGTGATGTGGTCTTTTCATTTTCACCGGGTGTAAATATAGAAAATTATGCATAGATGGAAAATATAGGTACAATATATAAAAGCAATAACAGTGGAACAATATTATGAACTTTGGAGATAACGCCAATTATCTCCGAAGGGGTAGGCGGAGGTGAAATTAGTAGGTCCACCTACGATTAACCATTAACTCCAATGATGTGATAGGTGGTTCCTATGTCGCCAGGACGGGTCCATATTCAATAGCGAGACGAAAAGTTTTTCAGAATATTTTTTAGCCCGACTTGGAATTTGAACTCAGCACCTCGTGCATCTTAAACAGATGCTAGTACCGATATGCTAACGAGGCGATTAGAAAAATATGTTATTACTTATTAGATAAATAATTGGTTCTCCACGGCTGCGATCCACTAAGTAAGCAGACGCTTACCATTAGGTGAGCCTCCTGTTAATTGGTTTCAACTATAAAAACGACTATTTATGTTTTGCTTATTTTAAAATATTTGAGGTATTCTAGAAACGTGTCGTCTATAATGTTGCCTCATTGGCATAGCGATTCCGGTTTATGATGCCTGGGTTCAAATCCCAGGTTAAGCGAAAAAATTGGTATAAAGAGTTTTGTTATCTTTTCTGAAAAAAATCACTACCCTTACCTTAAAATATAATCTAATACTGGGATTAATTTATTAGGGTAGATCTAATAAATTATTCCCAGTATTGGATTATATATATCATAAATTAATCATGGGTAATTAATACTACACACTAGGGCTTATACCCTCGGAGTTAATGTGCGTGATAGGGATTTATTTTTATTTTATTTATAGAAAAATTTAACTGACTGGGATTGGATATATGCGCCTTATGCCAACTGTCTTGTCCTCTGATAGGAACATTGCAATCCATCACTCAAGTCATCGACTAACGAATTATGCAAAAATTGCTTGTTGGTGTAATACTTGCACCTTAGCCTATCCCTTTAAAGATTTTAGGAGTGATTATATGTATATTTATTTATGAAAAAAAAAATTCAAATCATTATAATATAATTTAGACGAGATATTTGGATTAATATTTTTTAAAATGAAGACAATAATCATTATGTAAAAAATATCTGTTAAAAATATAATATAAGTTCTCTAAAATCTGCATAAAAATACATTATTGATGTTTAACGTAATGCTGTCTTATATTAATGTAGTAAAGCTTAAATTGCCTCGCTTTGTAATGATAGCCAATGAAAACAGAAATGGCATATGATAGAAAGAGATAAAAAATGTCATGCGTAGTAGATCGTTATTAGGAATATGTACAGAAATTCGCCCGATCTGGCAGCGGTCCCATGGTGTAATGGTTAGCACTTTGGACTCTGAATCCAACGATCCGAGTTCAAATCTCGGTGGGACCTAATAAAATGCCTAAAAGCTGTTTTTAATTTTATTTTCATAAAATTAATAAAACGTCGTTGCAGAATGCCCAAGAGCTTTATAAATGAAAATATTTAATTTATTATCGAAAAAATTTTTGTAATAACATTTTTTTAATTTATTTCTATATAAAAAAAGATGTCCTCATATATGTGTTATTCGTATGTTAACAAAATATACTGCATTATTTTTCCTGTGGGTCAACTATTATTTTTAGGTATTTTTTTTAATTTTTCGAAATGTATTCATTTTGAGATTGTTTTATCTACATCAATAGCATTATTTATTTTAATAATAGCAGTTTATATTATACAATATTTTGATTAAAATGTATAATCAATATACTTATTTTTAACAGCAATACCTACCTCTACTGATATGCGTATCATCACACCCATTTCTCATGAATTGATATGAGGAGATCAAGTTTCTGCGGTCTACGAGATTGACAGGTGTTAAACCTAAAACTGCTAAACAATTTTTTTAATAATATTGTTTAGCAGTTGAACGTAATGTAAGCTTAAAATGATATCAGCGCCATCTATCGTCAGTGTGTATAAACATAATACATATCTTTTTTACGTTTCTATGCCCGTATACAATTACGTCAAACATATCTACTATAATAAAAGGGAATAAATGTTTATCCAAGCATAATAATAATTATGACTGCATCTTAGGAGTTGGAGAGTTCTTTTTTTGGGTTCATTATTATCAAGGCAAGGTTTGTACCAAAGAAATACAAGGTTGACATTCACGGAACACATCAGTTGTTAGTATAGTATTTTTATATGCTTATATTTTATTTTGTTACGTAAGTTGTCACTTGTTTTTATATTTAATTGACAATAATTACTCCACCTATTATTATAATTGGGTTTTATTGATTCTTTTGCCTTGTTTCAAAGGTGGCCAATTACTTAAAATAAATATGGAAGTCGGAAACATTTATGGAAAATAATTATTTAGTAATGAACTTACTGGCGCTCGCGACTTTGTCCGCGATGTAAAGAGTTTTTTTGCTTTTTGTGACGAAATCCTGAATATATTGGAAATAAAATGTAATTATGTAGCCCATGTTTTGTCTAATAAACTTTTCTATCTTTTAGTGAAAGTTCCATCACATCAGTCCAGCCGTTCTAGAGATTAACCCGTACAATGAGAATGATAGACAGACAGATGTTTTAAATTTGGTAGTTTAGGTATTAGTACCGTTAAAATAACACTTAGTTATTTTGAAATCACAGACAGACACTTCAATTGTAGTATTAGGCAGGTACACGAACTTGGCAGGCCGACAGGTTAACTGACTCCGCGTAACGGAAAAAAGCCAGGCCAACAAATATATAAAGTTGTACTCTCTTAAAGTCTAAGGGACTTTAAGAGAATACTGACATAACACTTAGATTTTTATAATAGTACAGGTGATTTAAACAAAGAGTATTATTACACCCTTATTTTCCATTTTCCTTATAAAATAAGTTTACAGCTTTCAGGGAGCATTCTATTTTCACATTGAAACAATATTATTCAAATCTAAAGCGTTGAGAAAATGTCCAATAAAAATGCAAACGTTTCTTATTCTTTCTCGAGCGCTAAGTAAATCGCTGTATTTACGTCAAAAGACTCAGATGTTCATACTAATAGTATACCTAAATGTGAAAGGTTGATTAAAATGGGTTTTCTTAAAGGCAAACTTTACGCGTAAAATATGGGAGTACAAAATAACGGACTATATTGTACATGAATCAAAATCAAAATAAAAATCATTTATATTTTCATATAACTATTAAAAAGTCGAGCCAAATAATTCTGAACACGTTTTAAAAATCATCTTTAATTTTAATTTTTATTCTAAGATTCATTTGAATATACGGGTGCTTCTAACTAACGAATTCCATTAAAAAATTAAAATTTTCATCTTTAATTATAATCAATTTTATTCTAAGATTAATTTGAATATTCGGGTCCTCCTAACTAACGAATTCCATTAAAAATTTAAAATTTTCAATGACAAATCCCTAATTTCCGATAAGTTGTGAGATTCATTTAAAACTTTAATAACATCTGACTGAATCTCCGAAATTGACTTTTTTGAGAGGCCTTCCTTAGTCTAATTTATGGACCCTCTCACTGATATTGGAAAAGCTTTCAGCCGAGGACACTTGAAAATCACTCCAAAGGTGTGAAGGGTCTTTAGAAAAGAACGAGTTTATTAAAGCCTACATTAAACATGTTTTATTTAGTTTTTCTTTCAAAACACTGATCTATAACTACATATAGGTATAGGTATAATTAGAACCAGAATATTTTTCCTACTCGTCCTAACACTTCCATTAAAATATCGGTGCGACTTCCAAGACAACTTAGCATTTTCCCTGGGCAACCTGAGTTCATAGCTCAGTGCTATCACGAGGTTGATTCTAGCGTACAAAAGTTACAGCGGTGGGCCTTATTGGTCTAACGGTGCTGGTGTGATAATTTCTTCAATTCCCAGTTTTACTGAAGAAACTTATTTTTTCGGGGTTAGCGACTGACTTTTCAACTATAAGATACATCTTGAAACCTAAATATCATCGGTTTATTGTGGGTGTGCTAGTGGCACATCTGCCTACCCCTTTGGTGATAATGGGAGTGATATTAGTTTATTTGTCTTTACAGGTAGGTACTAATTCTTCTTCGTACTTACAAATATTTTTGTTAGGTACATAGCGTTGGTCTAAAACAGATTTGCTTTTTCCATGAGCATTGAGAACTCATAGCTCAGTGTTATCACGAGGTTGGTGATTCTGGTGTATAGAAATCACAGCGGTGGGAATTAGAGGCGGGTTAAGTTATAGGTACGAAAATAGATTTTTTATGGCTTTTTTGGTCTTACGATACCTTCCGCAACCGGTGTTGGTAAAGACGCCAGGGGCCTGAGGTTAATCGTGCGGATGAATTGTACCACGCGAACGCATTCTGGATTAAAAATGCGTCAAAACAAAGGCAAACAAAGTCAGAATGTATAACTAGTGTTAAATATTTTTTAAATTAATGAGGTTCTGAAACATATTACTTGGTAAATAACTGAACGTCGCAGCGGGAATTTGTTATAAAAAGTAGAAAATGGTACGTGAACGTTACCTAGGAAACATTTTTCCTTCATGTAAATATAAATTTCCAGTAAAAGCATAAAACAAAGAAACCAAGAGCAGTGACACTATTCTTCGTTTCCAACGAACGGCGATCGTTTAAGAAAATTAAAAAAGCTGTTTTCTCAGTGTTTACGAGGCACTTAAAATGTCGTCTCCTTTTATGCAAGAAAAAACATTACACCACAATAATGCCCTGGCCACTTGGTGCACGTTGCATACAATAAAAATTAAACGACATTTTATTACTTTCTATGGGCGCTGTCAGTGATTGTGATGGAAAATAGATTATTAGACGTGTTATTACTCATCTTGACCAGGTGTTTTAACCGTGATTAATTCCGTCAACATTTTTACATACCCCTCGAGTAACTTGGTGAGATGACATAATATTAGACTAGCGAGCCTCCCCTGCCTCGCACGGGTGCAATATTATGTACGGGTGCATATAAACCTTCCTCTTGAATCACTCTATCTATTAAAAAAAGCCGCATCAAAATCCGTTGCGTAGTTTTAAAGATCGAAGCAGATATAGGGACATAGGGACAGACAGCGGAAATCGACTTTATTTTATTCTATGTGGTGATAATTGAAATATTTTTTAATGATTACATCAAGATCTTTCATATGATATCTCACTTAAATCAGTAACTTCAATATTTTTTACGATATAATTGTAAATGTATGATGATTAGATTTTTCCTTTAACTTGTAATATATATCGAAGATACTTGCAATTTTCATACTTCTACGTCAACGGAATGAATTTTGATTTTTCCCTATGAATTTTGATTCCCTTGAGAATGTCGAAATATGCGCTATTTCCATCATAAAGGCCGTATCTTCTCTTTACGTTAATTTAGAAGTTTAATTTTTTCACAGCTTCAAGGGACTGTAAACCTAAGTATGTGATCACTATCTGTGCCCGTGTCTCAGCCTGCGTGAAATTAAGTCGAATGTATAGGCTACCCCCTATTTTAGGGGTTGAATTTTGAAAAACTATAACCTGGCAAGACATTTTATCGACAGATTCATATCGTTCAGCCATTTTCACGTGATGCGCGGTCTAATAAACAGATAAACAGGCAAAAATTCTTAAAACTGTTGCAATGTATTCAGTTTTCAATTTTAAGTATCCCCAGCAATTTTATTTCAAATACCTGCCATGTACAGACTTTCTACCCTCCTTAGATTTATTATATACATCAATTCAACTCGATATCTCCACTCGTTCCTGAAATAAAGGATCTCGACTGACAGACCGACAGGACAACAAAGTGATATACGATCACCTTGTTGTTCCGTGTTTTTCCTCTTGACGTACGGGAACCCTAAAAATGAATCATGGTCGAAAATATTTTTTTTAAAGCCCTCCTGGGCAAACGAGCAGGAGGGTGATCGCC
>DVZW01000093.1:0-13321 GCA_018237805.1 Mesosemia grandis
CGCTGTTTTGCAATATTAATTGCTCTTTTTATACACTCTCGACGGTTTCGGTGATGCTTGACTGCGCCTTCGTTTAAAGCGCGTCAATATAAGTCAGTCGTTTTCTACCTTTGTACCACTTTCATCAAATTTCGCTTCGTATGTCTGTTTTGTTAGTCGTTCATCTGATAATAATTTTTCCACATGCTTGTACCAGCGAAACATTTTAAATTTTTAATTTCATTCTCAAACACGATTAAAACCATGTCTCACGTCCACGTTTCACGCCTAAATGGTATACAATTTAATAACAGTAAAACATAATAAATTAATTTTGGCCAACATAATGACCACAATTGATTTTGTCTTATATATTTTGCCGACATATGTATGGTGTGGTAGAGTTTCGCAATGACTCGCTTGGATTGGTATAATCGCCTTACTTATTCCTGCCGCAATACTGTCAGTTCTTCTCATTGTCGTGTTCTTGTTTGGAGTGCAAGGTGGCCGGTAAATTTGTGCCTGAACTACCGCAGTCAAGGTTGGCAACGTACCATCAACTTTGGTGTCTATAGGCAACGGTTTTGTCTTAACATCAGGAGATCCGTTTGCTTGTTTGTCTTCCAACACATTAGAAAAAAATACTGACCACAATTGATTTTATTTTATTTTCAATAATTTTAAATACTAATTAGAACCACCATGTTAAACTTTTTGTTCCATTGTTTCACGTCCAGTATACAATTTGATAATAGTGAAACATAATCAATTAAGTTTTGCCGCCATAATGACCACAATTGATTGATGGTACGAAAATGTTAATATTAGCGTGATGCATTTCTAACGTGTTTTTGATTGTGCGCATTAGCGACAATGGCCGCCCGCCACGTCTGACTTTTGTTTAATGTGTACCGAACGCCTTCAATCCACATTAAATGGAATTGATATAATTCGCGTTCTTTTCTTTGTTGTTGCAGAAATGAAAACGTGCTGCAGCGTTGACTGTTGCATAATTCTGACTTTTGTTTTCTGTTTTTGCTTATCCAGGCTTTTTCTTTATATACTAGCGTTTTCTGACGTGTATACTGGCTTTTTCTGACGTGTATACTGGCTTTTTCTGACGAGTATACTGGCTTTTTCTGACGTGTATACTGGCTTTTTCTGACGTGTATACTGGCTTTTTCTGACGTGTATACTGGCTTTTTCTGACGAGTATACTGGCTTTTTCTGACGAGTATACTGGCTTTTTCTGACGAGTATACTGGCTTTTTCTGACGTGTATACTGACTTTTTCTGACGGGTATACTGGCTTTTTCTGACGTGTATACTGGTTTTTTGCTGGTATTAAATATAGTCTAATTGTGGCGTATCGTAAAAATGTCTAATGGTTTGTATGAAATATAATATTACAGGGTTCCTATGAAATATTCAACATGGACAAAATATGTTCATTCGTTGAAAAAAGGCAGCGCTATCTCGTATGCTCTACGCACTTTTAATCTACCCGTCATGATTCACTCGTTTTTTCAATCAAGCACAGTTCGGTTGGCCAAATATTTGAAATAAAAAACACCATTACGATTTGTTTAATCACAAACCACGTGATCCTTTACGTGCAACATATAATTTGATAGAGTGTGATAGAAATATAACTGCATATTATATATGCACTGATATGCCTACGCTTAACATTGATTTTGTAGCTCCATAGTCATATATTTCTCGATTAAAGCCTACTGCAATATCTCGAGTACATTTTTTATAAAATAAATAAATATCATCACTTCCTTTATCTCTGAATGCGTAGATAGAGGTGAAACTAGTACACACCAGCGGCGCCAGTGTGTTTAGTATACCCACAGCTAGCCGATGATATTAAGTCCCATGATGGCCATGTGGCAAACCTATCGCCATATCGTGCACATTCCAACCCCGGCAAGTAAAATTTTTAAAAATATGGTTAAAAACTCATTATACTATTTTTTCGCTCGACATGGATTCTACCCTGGACCTCCTGCTTCTTACGCCTACACCATTACCGCTAGGCCAAAGTTTCGACATTTCTTTATTAAAAGTTTCAAAATTCATCACAAAGGTTATCTGATATTGTACGAGAAGCGACTGTTCCCAAGACATTCAAGTCCTCTTTATATTCAGAGGTTTCATTGAAGGTAATGTTTTTTGTAATGAATATATATTTTTTAATTTGTAAATAGCTTAATTGATTGAGGCGCCTCATTAGTAAGTACTTCAATAATAAGGCTTGATATTTATATAAAGTATATAAAATTAACATAAATATAGTTACAGCGTGAAAAGAATTGTGAATGTATATAAAGCGAAACGGGTGATATTTGGAGCTAGGTTCTCTCTGCTTACCCCGCAAGAGACCTGGCGTGATGATATAATAATAATCATCACGTTCTAGTGATGTGATTGATTGTCTACCCATGATTAGCCGATTAAGTCCCGTGATGTGACAGGTGTCAATCCTTACACCATATAAGGTACATACACAATCCCGGGCGATTTAGGTTTTCAGAACTGAAAGAGTTAATTAAACCATTATGCCCTGGGAATTGATGTTTATGAACCCCAGGTTTTTAATTAAATATTTTATAACCTGGGAAGTGAATCTTATACCTGACAATGGTACCACTATGCCAGAGTCAATATATATAACAAGCCATTGTATTTATATAAAAGGCACACCTAATTTATATAACAGTCGAGAAACTAATGTACCTAGAAACCGGAAATTCTTAGGGTCTTACATGATGTAAGTGAGCACTAAGAACTATTTAATACAAATTCAACATCTAAGGGGGGTGAAATAAGGGGGTGAAGTTTATATTGAGTTTGTTCATTAAAATCAAAGTACGCGCCGACGAATTCGCGGGCGTCACCTAGTATAGTATGTTCATATTTGGACTAACAGTGAGTATAATGACTAATGAGTTTATTTACCCGGCTGTGTTTGTGCCTAATAGGAATAGTTTTCAATTATTAGTCCGTGTAAGGCGTAATTAATAATGCCGTTTTATTGTCTCCATATTTTATGTCAAGGCCTAGCAAATATTTAATATTTTCAACCGACTTCCGAATGGCGGAGGTTCTCAATTCAGATGTTTTTTTGTATGTGTTTTATTTGTGTGCGGATTTATTAATTGTTTCCTTGTTAGATCGGTCATGTTTCAGACGTGGTCTCATATAAATTTTATAAAAGCCGGTTTTTGATATAGCGAAAAATAAAATATTGCGATAGTTCTCGCCGAGTGGGTACCTATTTGTTTTACTATACATATCTCTGACTAATCGCCTCGGTGGTGCCGGTGTCGGTATAAGATGCACGAGGTCCTGAGTTCAGTTCCCCCGTCGGGAATAACAGAAGATGGCATAATAAGCTTCTTTAGATTTTCAGAATATTAATTTGGATTTTTTGTAAAAATTTCACGGCCTGATATTAGAATATGTATGGCGATAGTTTTGCCATTTTTCACATCATGGGGCTTTATATCATCGGCTGGTCGTTGGTATTACTAGTAGGTACACAGTGGCGTCACAGGTATGTACTATGTGAACCCCTGCATACCCTTACGGGGATAATGGGCGTCATGATATTTTTGTTTTTCTCTAACTAAAATGCGTCCGATTTAGTGATGGGTAACAAACCGCTAGTTTGAAATAAAGTTTAATTCTTTATTATTTTATTTACGTTATATTTTGTGTTCAAATGTTTACTTTCTAAATTTATCGCCTCCTTGGTCTATGGGTACCGGTGTCGGTACATGTGTACGAGATCTTGGGTTCAGTTCCCAGGTAGGGCAAATTGATGTTTTCAGTTTTTCTGAAAACCTAATTGCCCGGGGTTGATATGTGCCCCATATGGCGACAGGCTTGGCTCCTGTCATATCATGGGACTTAATAACATCGGCTAATCGACGATGAACTACTAGCAGTGCGTACCAGTTTCACATTTGCCTATCTCTTACGGAGATAATTGGGTATTGAGAGTATTATTGTATTAACGTTTTTGATGTTTAATGCTGCTGTCTTTCTTCTCAATCCCTAAGTCTACTTTGAACCTCCTTATCCTTCCTTCTCTCATTAGGATGCTTCATGCCAATGATGGCGACGTGGCTCAGTGCTCGTCACATCGTCCATGTTTCTAAGGACTGAATTACTGGACATCGGTAACGTGGCCTTACGGGCATTTGGGCGTAAGGATACATATAAAAGGTCACCTTAATTATTGTCTCAGTTAAGCTACTTAGTTGCGGTTAACCTGTGATGGGTGTGGTTAGAGCGCGTACGAAACTGTGTGTGGTTTTCATTACGATATACTTTCATAAAAACATGTTACCTAACCATGCAAAAAGGAATTCGAACATTTCGTATATTGCGTGTACGTTTCTTCATGCTTACTGTATCATAGAAAAAAGAGTTTCTATTTATAATCGTGCGAAACCTACTTTGATACCTTAGGCGTAGGGTTGCCAGTTTTTAGTTATTGATTCCACCAGATGACAAAATTTAAAATAAAAAAAATATTCTTGAAATAAAGAATATAAATTAAACTCGCGCACACGTATACAACACATTCGTTCTAGTCTTATTATTAGAATTATTTCTATAATTGAATTGTATATGAAATAAGCGATTATCTTAACTGAACAATCCGGGGTATAGAAATTAACTATTGTTAATTAACTATAGTTACTTGGACGCGTAATGGTTGTTATTATTATCTTCACATCTTTTTTCCGTAGGGTAGTCGTATGTGGGTTTGGGTTACTTTTAACGCCAAATGTGGGATAAAGAAATACTGATTATAGATATAATATATATTTACATCAATTCAGATCCACCTTCAAACTAGGATTCTCTCATTTGTTTTCATTTTAGTGATAAAAATAATTATATTTCGACATTGTGACCATAATGATTACTATTATATCATCACGCTAGGTCCCTGGTAAGCAGAGAGAACAGAGCGCCAAACTTTACGCTTGAAACACACCCGTTTCGCTTCATTAACATTCATAACTTTTTAAAATCACTCTAATTAAATCTGTAAACATAATTAACAGGAAATAATGTAGTTTATGGTATACTCTTTCGTCTATAACAGTTATTTAGGAGGTGAGTAATAAACACACAAAATTAAAATTAAATATAATGTTTAAGGAAGATCGCCAACCCTGTTCTTAAATTATGGCTAAGACGACCGTCCTGACTTGTGTATACTTTTCTAAATGGAGGCTTGTTTTACTCTTCTATGTCGACGTTATAAATTTGTTTTACTGTTTGTTATATACTAGCCATATACCCCGGATTTGCTCGTGGTTTTCCTTCGAGTTTATTTACACACTGACTTTTGAATAGGCATTTCACAACTTTCTGGGCATGCAGATCGCAGTATGGGGTTTAAGTGCCAAAAAATGTGGTGCATGTCCTTGATGACCTATATGGTGGGTACCTTGATGGTAACCTCTTACTATATTTATAATTGTGTTAGGTCTATTTCCAGTATTGGACGTTTAATTAAAATCAGACGGAGTTTAATTAAAATCAATTAAAATTTTAAATATTATGTGCATCCTTTTGACATCCTACTGCTACTTTATTTTTTTATTCTTTGTTTCCATTCTTTTCACCTAGATAATAGTCTGGATAGTCTGGAAGTAGATGTGTGCGATTCCTCGAAATACTCTAAAATACTATGAGTAGTAACTTAACTAGCCCTGATGATGCCTTAAATACGTAAAACAGGTTGACTAATAAATGAGTGAACGTGTAATGTTAAATAAATATCATCACGTCCGTTATCCCCGAAGGGGTAGAAAGAGGAGGGTATACACCAGTGGCGCTTGTGTACCAGTTATACCCACGACTAGCTCATATTAAGTCCCATTAATATGAGCTAGTCGTGGGGTTCGAATCCAGGACTTTGTGCATCATATTGACACCGGTACCGCTATGTCAACGAGGTGTAATTGCAAGTGTTTTTATTCAGAATATCGTAACTAAAGCACTTCTGGTGTGGGAATCACTTACCATCAGTTGAGCCGTTGGCCCTCTTTTTCTATAAAAATTGTTCCCTACGGGATTTAGACACGTTCCTCGAGGGACCGAGTATAAATATAAAAAATAGTAAAATCAAACTGTTAAAAACAATGGTCCCCTCCCGAAACAAAGCGTATCGTTGCCGAAACTCAATCAGGTAATGAAGGGGGTCCCGCGAGAATCGGTGCCGGCCGTAACTCCATTACGGCGCATCACTATCTTATCACGGGAGTTTACGGGATTTTACGTTGAAATAGTCTTTTTTCCAATACAAGTAGAAAGTAGAAGTTAAAATCTTTTTTTTTGCCTAATAGCTAACAAGAAGGCGGATCTCCCGTAGTAAGAGGGCCCGTGTAAACCAAAGGTGTTATTGTGTGTTGCCAAACTTGTCTAAGTCTACCGGCTACTTTACTCTCCAATCCGAGTATTATATGTACTTTTGTGGATGTCAGGTTTTATGTGGTGTATAAAAATGATTATTATTGTACATAGTGCGTAAACGTCTGTTTACGCACTATATACAATAATAATCATCAAATACGCAAATAGTGCGTAAACAGACAGGCGGATCTCCTGGTAGATAAAAGATAACCGTCGCCTATATACACCAAATGTGTTAACTGTGCGTTGCAAATCGTGATAATAAGTTGTTAAGTCTCTTGCGTGAGTGTACCGGCTACCTTCTCGTCCAAAACATACGTTGTATGAGTGTGTGACATACAATTAAACAAATTGTTTCCAACAGTACCGCTAACTCAACTAAGTCTTCAAGGGTAATGTACACAGCGTAATCCATAAGCTAGTTACGGGTTTGCATTAAGCCATCTAAATCCCTAAACTTACTAATAACTGAATAATTAGTATTGAAAACAACTTCAATTACTAATCGATGTCTAAAATGATTACTAATCTGCTGTATAATTAGTAATGAAAACAATAACTTTCATGACTAATCGATATACAAAACGATTATTAATCGATATTAATATCAACATAACGATATTAGTAGTTATTGTCATAACGTTATATACGACTTAAAAACCTTTCAGAAAATAGCCTCATCATTCTTATAAAATGTAACTGAAACGCCTCTGGTGTTGCGATTATACAAGGCTGGTGGCGGTTACTTATCGTCAGGTGGGCCTCCTGTTCGTAGGATTGCCACTAAGTTGCCTACCTACAGTTGCAATTCGGTACACCCATGTCGGTACAAATTGTACTGTAGATCTTCTCTCTACCCCACAAGGAATTACACACGTGATTATGTATACGTAATTGAATACCTAGGTAATGAATACCTATCTATAATAATAATATAAAGCTGAAGGGTTTATTTGTTTGGTTGAACGCGCTAATCTCATATACCATAGGAATTTAAAAAAAACTTTTTATGTTGGATAGTGTATTTATCGAGGAAGGCTAAAAAAATATATTATGTACCATGGACGAAGCCGGGGCACCCTCTTAGTGTAGTATAAGGTAGCAGACATAATACAAGTGTAATTGTTTTTTTTTTCAGGTATATTTTTATGAGTCATTACCTTTTCCAATAATGGTAATGTATTTTCTATATATTTCTCTGTCTAAAAATCTTCTTGGTGGTATCTCGGTACCGATGTCAGTACAGACGTGAGGTCCTGGGTTATATTCCCTGCTCGGATATTTTGTTTGATGTTTTTTTAATTATTATTTCAGCGCCATTAGTGAAATAATTCCACATGTCTAAAGTTTTTATTTCGTACGAAAGCAGATGGATCTCCTGATGGTAAGAGATAGCCGTCGCCTATATACAACAAAGATGTTAACGGTGCTTTGCCAACCTTAGGTTAGCTCTCGCGTTAATTATATTCCTTTGCGATTTTTCTGAATGGAGGACGGGGGAATAAACATAAATGAGAGATGCTGGCCCAGCAACCGACGCGACGACAAATTACCTTTGCCACTCTTTATAAATATAAATAACAACATTGTGTTGTTACCTTAATGTCTTGTCTATAACTGAAAGTTCCTTCTTTGACAAAAACAGAGTTTTATCTTTTTTCCAAACCCTAAAAATACTTAAAAATAATCACGGCAATATAATATAAAATATCGGCGGTTAACGCCAGCCGAACCGCGGCGAATCTATTTAATTCAATCGTTTTCTTTCATAAGGCCTAACAATTGCGTATCTATCGCCTCTGTTAAGGCGGATATAGAGATTATCCCCCCATTTGTATCTCGAACGCTTGAGATAATGTTATCGGGATGCTAATGATCCTTAAATGTATTTTGAGATAAGTTCACCTTTTTGACTTGTATTGTTTAGGATGTGTAGGCTGAAACTAAAGCCTTGTCAAATTTTATGAATAAATTATTTTGGCGCCAAATATTGTTTATGACAGTGCTATATAGATGCTCGGCATTTTTAATTTCTGTACTGTAAATTTAGAATGAAATTATTTGTCATTTAACGTATTACTGTTTTTTTATCATATAGACAGGCAAATAATGGATTTCCAAATGTTTAGAGATATCCATCGCCTTTAGACACCAAAAGAGCTCATAATATGCTGCCAATGTCTTCTCTAGTAAAGACCCATGACTATACCGACTAATCGTGGATGTACATGGACTAGAGAGTAGAGACACGTAAAATTGTTTTTGCACCTGTGCCCATGTCTTCGGTACGAGCGCGAGTATTTTAGAGAAAAATCTATGGAACAGTTCGTTAGTTTTAGTTTAATGTTAAATTGGTCGACATTAAATCTTTAAGTAGTATGTGTTGCGTGTTTCCATTTTATTTGTTCACGACGCGAAAACAGGGGTGTTATACATTTGACGCCATTGTCTGCTTACTTTTATAAATATGAACAAGTAATTGTTACAGCTATTTGACTGCGGTGTTTTTTATCAATGAAGCTACTCAGTATTATTTACTCAGGATCTATTAGTTTAACTCAGGATTTTTATTTTGTACGGCTGACGCCCGCGACTTCGCGCGTACTTTGATTTTAATGAGAAAATTCCATATAATCTTCAACATCCTATTTCACCCCCTTAGGCGTTTCTAAAAAATCTTTCTTAGTGTTCACTTACATATGAAAGGAACCCCTGTACCAAATGTCAAGTTTGCGTCTTAATACAAATAAGTCAGATTGATGATGATGATGGTGGTATGGCTACAGAACTGCCTCCTGTCATCTTACGACTCCATATCATCTACTAATCGTGGGTATACCAGTACACTCTAGGGTCACTGGTATGTCCTAGATTCACCTATGCATATTCCTTCAGGTTTAATGCGTGTGATGATAGTTCTTTATCTTATTTAGTAGCGAAGCTATGCACATGCTACCATACTGCTAGTGTACCGGCTACCTTACTCTCCTAACCGGAACTCGACAAGGATATGCATTGAAAGAATATACTTGTTTTGGTTACTCCAATTAGCATATTTGCAGGCGTTACGTACATTAATACATACAATTTTACTATGACGGCTCTCTTACCAGAGCTCCAAATCGTATATATTCTGTATAAAATATAAGTTAACCTATACTCAGCTCGTGTGGGTCGAAACGACACGTAACAAACTTTCGACTTTAAATTGTTCATTCTAATTCCGAAAACTAAACTTGATCTCACAATAAACTGAGTTTCAACTTAATTAAAGCTTATAAGCTCTAGCGAGATAAACATGAAAGGAAATGACGTGACATGCCTTGTTTATTAGTCTAATAAACAATACCATTTAAGTAGCTTAAACCGGAACGGTTTGTGTGAACGCCGCGTAAAATATATTTTGTGGGGTCTATTTGGCAATGTGTGGGTTGAATTAAAACTTATTCTAAATATTTAGTGTTGAAACTTTATAATTGTTGTTGAAGTCAATGGCCTTTACTCGTGTCTTTTGGTCTTTTTTCTTCTGGAAGAGATTTTTTCTTATAGAATAATCAGGCATACACCTCAGACATACCATACCTCCTGATGGTAAAAGGTGACTACACCAAAGGTGTTAATGGTGCACTACCAACCTTGATTTTGTCTTTTGCATAAGTGTACTGGCTACCTTACCCACGAAACCGGAACACAACACGAGACAACCATTTCGTAATGGCTGGATGTAAAAACATTTGATCCCATACATAATTATACAGCAGTGAAAATTTATGGATGTCTGATGTATGATGTATGAATGATGGTAGGAATGAGTAAGGTAATACCAATCCGAGCTAGTCTTCGCTGAACTCTACTACCTAGTAGTCATAATGGTAGTGAATAGTTTAATTTCCGCTTACCTCTTACGACCTGCCTGGCAACAGTTCGGCTATCCTTCACACGAAGACCAGGTAAATGGTGTATTCATACTATACCCATTAGGAACTTTTAAGAAAAGAGCCTCATTCATTCATTCCTCAAAGGCTGGTAACTTAACTAAAACTCCTCTGGTGTTTTGACTGGTTATATATAAGCGGTGGCGATTACCTACCATCAATGAGCGTCATGTACGTTTAGCTCACTCCTACTATAACATGGTGAACCTCATACAGAAGCTGCCCAGGAAAATATTGAATGAACTATTGCTTACAAAAGTTATACAGCGTCAATGATAATTGAAAAGGAATCGATCTGATGTTATGAATAAATTGTATATTATTAGCGCAATGTATTCCGTAATTAAAGACGATTCCGTAATTAATATACAATTAGTAGCTTTGAAAATTATTAATAATTATGGTTGTTTAAGGAGTATTGCGTAACACTATAAATTCATATATAATTTCAAATCTGATTTATATATCAAATATACAATGTGATACAATAATCACGCCATATCCTTGAAGCGGTAGGCAGAGGTAAAACTAGTACACTCTAGTCATAATACCCTTGACCAGCCGATGCTGTCAAGTCCCATGGTGTGACAGTTGGCAAACCATAAATAAAATAAAATAAAATAGCCTATATTTTCCATATCCTAAATTTACATTTCAATGTTGTTAGTAATTAAATTTTTGTTAGTAACTTGTTTATTTTCTAAGTAAAGTGTTAGTATAGGTTAATTGTTTTCTATATGAACCCCTCTTCGGGTGAAGGCCTCCTCCAGTTTTCTCCGAGTATCTCTGTCTTTGCCAGTAGTTCGCCAGTTACTTCTTACTATATCCACTACGTCGTCAACCCGTATCCTTTTCGGCCTGCCAATTCATCTCTTTCCAGTTGAACCTTTGCCAGGTCGTGGTTTTGATAGTCCATCTGTTGTCAGAGAAAAGTTAAAAAAAATACAATTAAGTAAGTTATTACAGTGAAAAGTTGTAAACAATATTGGACGCATATTTGAATTCCAGGTAGTGAAATTTTTTAAGAAATTCTAAATTTATTTTCAGTATTAAAAAAACTTATTTAAAACTAGCGACTACTTGGCCCGGGTGTTATTTTATGTATGTGTTATACATATAAACCGTTCTTTAATCACTCTATCTGTTAATAAAAGCCGCATCAAAATCCGTTGTGTAGTTTTGACGATTTTATCATACATAGGGACAGACAGAGATAGCGACTTTGTTTTATACTATGTAGGGCTATTGATTTATTGTGTGGCCTGAGTATTGAACCAGAACCAAGTGCATCTAATACCGAAACCGGTACTACAATGCCAACGAGGCGACGTTTTATTTATTTTTATTTATATAGTAATAAAAGGCAAAAGTCAATTGAAGCTGGTACTATGGGCGACCACGACTGACCTATTTTGACCAAAGTCACGCTTTACACGAAGCCGGATGCAAGGGTCAACAAAACTGACGAGAGTGCTTTAGATAAGTAATGTAAGAAGAAGAAAAACAGATGTGAAAATGTAGCGTTTGACGCTCAGATTTCTCTCCTGACGCATGGGACCTAGCGTGATGTAATATTAATAACATAAATAATGTTTTTGTTTAACAGTAGAAGGAGGCAACCGGATAGGCGGCTTACCTGATGGTAAGTGATTGCCTTCGCCCATATATAACCGCAATACCAGAGTCGTCGCCTTATACCTTTGAGGAATGAGTAGGTTTTCTTGAAGGTTCCTAAGTCGTTTCGGTTTGAAACCTCCGTTGACAATGTTCCAAAGTGGAGTTGTGGGAGGTAAAAAATGTGGATGAAATCGCACACTTGAGGATTTCCAGACATATAAGTGGAATGGATGGAAATTTAACTTTGCGATGTCCTATGATGGAGATCAGCGGCGGGGATCAATCCGAACAATTAACAAATAAAATACAGTAAAAATGCATAGATAGCTTAAAGATTTGTTATTAGAAGTTATTTATAAGTTATCCGATCAAAAATATATGGTTAAAGCTTTTCTCTTTGTTATTTACACAATAAAAGTACACAGAACTACTAAAACTATGGAAGTCCATACGTCGAAATATGTATGGGAAACGCTCTTTGCTTCGGATACAAAAATTCAAATAAACAACGCAATTGTACAAATGAATTTGTACTTTAACTGTAAACTGTAAGAGTTTAATTTAAGATATGAACATCGTGTGAGGCTACACTTACCAGGCGATGTAAGGCGTCCGTTTGCGACCTTTTTTTTTAAACCGTCGCCTATATACTAAAGGTGTTAATGGTGCGTTGCCAGTCTTAAATCTGGGATGATAAGACTTGCGTAAGTGTACCGGCTACTTAAAGATTAATTGAAGATATGAACATCGTGCAAGGTTAAACCTGCTAGGCGATGTGATTTGCTATTTCTACTTTATTCTCTGTTCTGTGGTCATTTACAAACACGTGTTACATTTAATTACAAAAAATGATTTGTAAGTAAAACTTTATCCGTACAATCAGCTATTAATATAGCTTTCTGTTTCCACTATCTCACACAATTGCGATTTGGCTAACAAATTTATTTGTTTACGAAATTACGTATTTATTTGCGGTTTTGAACAGCAATCCGTAGTGCTATAAAAATTAAATTTCAGCCATGACCCCGTTTTAAATGTCAACTAATTAATGAGAATCACGTGAAGTGCGTTCGTGTTATGTAATTGGGTTGGAAGGAACTACTTGTCGTCAGCCGGTTAGGTTTTTAAGTAATCGTTGACATAGCGCTATCATTGTCGGTGTGTGATTCTCGGGTCCTGGGTTTAAATCCCAGCTAGGGCAAAATAAATGGTTTATGAGTTTTTTTATGTAGTGTTTAAATTTCTTTAAATGCGATGGTACGAATGCGGACGAGTCATTGCAGAACTCTACCACGTACAGGTCGGTGATCACCGCCGCCCATATATAAAAGAGAGACATTGGT
>DVZW01000094.1:0-13321 GCA_018237805.1 Mesosemia grandis
CATGTGTGTAAACTCTTTTGTGTAGGTTGGAGATACAATGTATATTTTTTTTAAAACAGAAGGCAAACGATCATGAGGCAAATGAAAAGGAGATGGAGAGTGATCATTATCTTCACGTGTTGTTACTTTGCGAAAAAATACGCTCTTATCGCGAAGGTTCCTATGTCGTATCGTTTCGGAAATATTCCCTCTGACAGTTAGTTCTACAATGATTTTCTATCTACGATCTTTTATTTTTAACAGTTATATCGATAGTGCCTGTCATAAGTATTGTAAATATATTTTAAATTCTATGCAATACGTAAAATAGGCGATTGACTAAAAGTTGGTGAGAACATAACATAATTTCGTTTGAGAAGATGTGGAATGTTATTGCTTTTAAGATACGAAACTGGAAAAATGTTGAAGAGTGCATTAATGTTATTTCCTTTACATAACTCAGACAGGCTTTTAAGTGGTGAATTAATGATGAGATGTCAGAAAATCGATATGAGTCATGTGACCCCGAATGCCGGTCTGTTTCAATCCTAGAGCATTATGATTACATTCAAATAACAGTATTAAGTGGCATTATGTATTTATATACCGTGCAGTTGTTTCCTAGGCATGTTAATATCATCACGCACGTTAGCCTTGAAGGGGTAGGCAGAGGTACCACATATTTACGTGCCACTAGTACTCCCACGGTTATGTTAGGTAGGATGATTTTTAAGCCCTATGATGTGACAGATGTCAAATCTGTTGCTGTATGGAACTCATCTCAAATCTAGTTGCGGGCAGTTAAGTATTTTAGAAATTAAATCTCAATAAACCAACGCACCTGGGGATTGAACACATGACCACGACGATTGAATTTTGAAAAATAAGGTATCTACTAAATTGAGGTATTTTCGATCTAGATAGCTCAGTAGGTATCTCGGTATCAATGAGTACCGCAACCTTATCAATTACAAGGCAACTTATAAATTATTTTCACTGTGAATTGGATATCGATCGATTACAAGGGGACAGAAACATGCACAATATGAGTATGTTAAGCACGTTTTATAAAATAAAAGGCGATATTGATTTCACGGCGAGAGTGCGGGCTGTGGGAAAGATGCCTGTCTGTTTAATAGATGCCCTGAGGAGACGAGCACTTCAGCACTCTTTGTTCCACAACAACTGTATAAAACTCTGGATAAGTGTGAATGCGTGATCGGTTGAAGGGCGAATTCCAATAATTGCTCAGATTCTCAGAGCTGTTTTGTAAGAATTTCAAAATATTTTACCATTGAAACTGGTCTGAATAATAAAGGATTATAAATTTTCTGAATTCCATAAATTGCTTAGATTATTTTTAAACTTATGTTTGTAAGAATTAAGAAAATATGAATTATTTAATTCTGTTCCTAACTGTCCAACAGTAAAGAATTATGGATCGGTATAATAATACAATGTTTCGTATAATTTGATCTTAATCAGTAATCCAGTTGTTTTGTTCTGTCACAGTTTAAGAAAGTAATTTACTTGCGTTGTTTATATTTTAGTTGATATTAGGGTCGTGTTATTATTTGAGATGATCGATAACATTTGCTTGGATTTCTGTATTTACTAATTTTTACCGACGAAGAAATCGGAGGAAGTTCTGCTTTGTAAAAAGTTTTGTGGGGTCAGACATAAAAAAATATACAAAAGCATATTTTTTTATGTCTGACCCCACAAAACTTTTTACAAAGCAGACCAAATTTAATATTTTTTTTAATGGGAGGTCTCATAAAAATTTTGAACTAAAATTCTATTGAGTTCTTCTATCTTACATTTATGACATTCTTATTTGAAGCTCGTTTATTTTTGAGTGTATAAAAATAATTATAATTTAATGTTTTTCAAAATCATGATTTCCTTTATATGCGATACGTAACATGTTTTATTGGGTAAGATTTCTTACTGTCATATAATATCGTTTAATGCAAAAAAATCCTAGCACATAAGCAATACATATTCGCTATATATGTTATGCATATACGCTATATATAAACAGTTCTGTTAGCACTTCAATATCTACCATAAGATGTACCATAAATATTTTAATAAATTGGAACATGAGCATAATTTTGAACATATAATTTATCCAATTGTCTATTCATAAAGTAGTTTTGCACACTTTATTTTTTTAAAAGAACTCGACACTTCCAAATTCATTAAAATGAAGATGTGTTAGAATTCTAGCTATAATTGAGGACTTAGGGGACGACATAAGCACTTTATTTCTAGTTTAGACGCGGTTGGAGGCTGCCCGACCACAGGACTCGACCACATTCTCGACGGGTAATTACGCACGCCCGCCTCGTTCCCAAGCATCCACTCTAACATTTTATGCCTTATTTCGTTGTGTGTGATTTGCTGAGCGTATTATTTACTATAATTATCGTGGGAGCCATACGATCGCGTGCAAATTCATTCATCGATGCGATATGATTCACCTATATTCGGTATTATTGTTAATCTATACTAATTATTATGTAGTACTATTTAGTTTTGTTTCTATTGTACTTACGACTAACCTGGGGGTTCGAAGTTCGATTACCAAGCATGGACAACAATTAGGTAATACACAGAAATGTATGTACTATTTCTATAAGTATTTATCATTCTATTATTGAACGTTTGACTCACGATTTACTTGTAATAATAATACACTGATATTATTCCCAAAAGGCCGGCTGTTATAATGACCGTGACTTAGGATAAAATATGTCTCTATCAGCTACAAATCTAAAAATACTCCTATGTCGCTCTCCAGGTTAACTTTCTGGAGTAGTTTATGTTACTTTTCCGACCTTCATGACTATTAATATGAAAAACATTATTAAGTTCTCTAATATATTTATTTACCGAAAACGAACCAACTAATATTCAAATACGCTTTCGCGTTTATAAAATTAATATGAAAGGAAAATACAAGACATTTTTTTCCAACAGTGTAAATAGATGTTGGAGCGTCAGACGTGTAAAGGAATTTAATTTATTTCAATTTCAATTTCGCGACGAAGACTAAGTTGATCTAAGCAAATAAATTCGCTTCTAATTTGACATATGAAGAGTTTTATAAGGAAAGATCAAACGCTTGTGAGCCATATTACATCCGTCAGAAGCGGATGCGGTTGTTTTGAAAGAGGCCGCGTCACGACTGTAGATTCTAGTCATGAAATTCAAAACAAAATGTTGTCTTCTCATAACGTACCTGGATATAAATATACCACTTTGTCCTAACTTATGGAGAAAATACCAGTGTTATTCTTAAAAACTTACGTAAGATATTTTTACGAATACAAATACGTTGGTATTTGCTTGTGACGCGGATGTTAGGCAACGATACCAATTAAAGGTAATAGATATATAAACACGGAAATAAATTTAATAAGTACCTAATACCCAGAAATAAACTATTTATGAACATGATCGTGATATATCACACAAATCACCCGAGCCTCTTGCACTGCTTCACTAGGCGCATCCTCCTCTAACTTGGCCGTAATAAAAATAATAATAATAAGCCTTTATTATTTCCCAGCATCTAGTAAATACAGTATATATATAATTATGTTTTGTTAGCGAAGTGTTTTAATCGCCAGGAACCCCTTTTCGAGTATAGGCCTCCTCCAGTACATTAAATGTTCCAATGTGTATGAGTTCTCGGGTTTGTTCTCTGTTTTGTACTGGAGGGTTTGGTCATGTTCCCCCGGGGACCAGCCGACTTGGGGGAGTTGCGGTAATAGTAATTATTAAAATGTTATTTTGCAATTCTTGACTTAGCATTTAATTAGGTGGTATCATTCTGCAATGACTGGCCCATATTGATACTATCGCCTTACCTTTTACCTGCAATAACGTCCGTGCTTGTCATTTTTGTGTTCTAGTTTAAAGAGCAAGGTAGCCGGTACACTGAAGTTTCAAAACATCTCAGACGAGGTTGTCAACGCACCATTAAGAACTTTGTTGTCTATGGGCGATGGCTTTCTCTTAACATTGGCAGACCCACCTGTTAGTTTTTTATTTTATAGTAATGGTGGGCAATCGGGCAGGAGGCTCATCTGATGGTAAGTGATCGCCACCACCTACGTATAATAATAATAACCATAGTTAGCCTTCCTAACAAAAATTAACCTAACCTAGTAACGTAATTTATTACCTAGTGTTTTTACATTATTAGTAGACTAATAAAACTCACACAGTAAGGGACACATTAACCGATATCCAAGTAGCTACAATCAGTAATGTCTTCCTGGGAATGTTAATGGATATAATGGTTTGTGGATTGTTTCTAGAGTGTAATGGCGGGAAGGCAAGGCTTGGCCCGGAAATTGTAGTCTTATTAGGCCACCGGGGCATTAGCCGAGTACATTAGTTGAGGGGCAAACAATAAATGTCATTTCAAATGACATTGGCGTGACAATACCGGTAACGATATGAAAAACAAAGGGTTGAGTTACAGCTATGCATGAACATGTCTATCCATTAATTCCACACATTAGTCCTTTTATGTCATATTTTGAAATAACACGGATTAGCTCGCGGCTTCGCTCGTTAAATTTTAAACCAAACAAAATTAAGTCGTTTGTTTGTGGTATTTAACTTTTTCGAAATGAATTTTGTCTCCTCTCTAGAATCGATTCGTATTTTCGATAGCCATAGCGGTGGTACAAAGTGCGGAAGGTCTTGGTTTTAAATCCCAGGTTGGGCTAAAAAATGGCTTAATATCATCGGCTAATCGTAGGAAGCACACTCTAGAGCCACCGGTGTCTACTAGTTTCACCTCTGCCTACCCCTCGGGTAGAATGGACGTGATGATATTTCTTATTTATTTTATGTATAAATAGAAACCTAAATGCATGTCGAAACTGTCATTAAAACCGAACCACGAGTATATTGACCAAATTGGGTTGCATTTTATACGAATGTCAAAAGAGTTAAAAGAGTAATGATTAATGAATGTTGATGAAATGAAACAAGTGTGTATAAATTGTAATGTTTGGCACTTGGTTCTCTCTGCTCACCCTGCAAGCGACCTGGCGTGTTTATTTATATTTATATGTACAGTTAAGTACATCCACAAAGCTAATAAATAGAATATCGGAAAAAATGAATTAAAAAATACACGAAAATTTTAATACCTTAATACAAAAGGATCCTGGGAATATGAAAATCTAATCTAAAAATATTCTGGAATTGAAATATTCTTTTTGTTTGGATAACTATAAACCCCAGATATTTCAATATAATCTATTCAAATTTTAATTAACTCGAATAAAGTTCTCATTTTAGTGTAAAGTCAAGCTAAACATTTTGTCGGCTTAAAATGTAATCGAATAGGGATTACAGATAATTTATAGCTTAGGTTAAATTCTTCCGATTGTAATATCCGTGACCAGTTTTGAAACTGATTAAAGTTTCCCTTATATTGAAACCATTAACTAAGCGTGAGTAAGCACTTAAGCCATCTTCATCATGTGTCATGGTTAAAACTTAGCCAAACTTTTAAACTATCGACGAATTTTCCAGCAATTTAGCCTGAGTACATAATTGCGGGAACAAGTCAAACCTAATTGATGTCGGGGTCCGAGTTCAAGTTGCCGTTAATGTACGCTACGAACAGGTTCTAGTGTGGCCATTACTAATACCTTCTATAGTTATGTCTTCTATTCTATACGATGATTTATTTACCAATTTATTTTTATCATGATGATTAAGAAGCGAAATAATGACTTAAGCTTTATACAATTTTTAATTCCTATTTGCATTTCATTATGTTTTAATGATGTTGTTATAAAGTGTGGGTGTTGTTAAATGTACATATCGTGGATATAAATCTACTGTTAACTGTGATGACATCTCTTTAGTAACTCATTTAAACCGTGTGATATGGTAATTTTACATGAAATGGTAGTTCGTGAATTGCCTTTGTGGTTTAATGCTTAGTTTGCTGTATTAGCTGTGAAGCTTAGTTCGAACTCAGATGAATCATTTTTTTTTAACATTGAGACTTGTTTAGAATCTTAATCGGTAGGAAAGTTAACTTTGCAATTTTTATTACTATTGCTAACAATAATATTAATATTTAAGGCAGATTATTTTTGAATTCGCTTCTCGATATTTCGGCGACATTGCAAGCGCCATGATCACGGATGAACTGAAACTATTGTGGGTGGACAAAAAATTAGTTATGAGCAAAAAAGTCTGTCTACCCTCTTCCTGATTCTCTTGCTCAAACTACTTGAACTCGAACGAAAGTCACTTCGATAAAAAAGTATTTACTTCTTGAGTGCCTAATTTACAATATATACGCGTCTTTCCGTATTTCTCCACGTCGGTAGGTAAAAAAGGTTATGCCTCATCACTGCCAATAGTAGGAATCTCCCCTATATTAGCAAAATACTATGGTATATATAGCAAAATACCTATCAGTAACAAGGAAAAATTGGTGTACACACTAAATTATACTTATTTATACAGCTCTTCGGACTATCGGACATAGAAACTTTTGTGCTCCACTCTTTTTAAGTAAATGTGTATTAATATCATAAAATATCATTACTAAAATATAAATTAGTATCAATAGTAGACACTAAAACGTATGCCAACCCTTTTCCTACGATCAGAGTACAGATTGAAATATATTAAATGATCAATTTGCAACAGCGAGGCAGAAAAAGCTAAAAAAGGCTACAATTAACTCAACGGCAATAACTGTTGCTTGTTCAGAGTAAATGTTTATCGTCTATTATTAAATTATATCAATATCGAGTTTGAATTTTATTGTGTTGAAATTTTTATATTTAAACATGAATATTATGACACATTCTTTGAAATGTATTTAAGAATCAAGAATTTGTTAAATAACATGTAAAATTAATTCGTTCAATGTTCATTAAATTATATAGTATGTACTATCATCATATAGTAAGTGCATCAGTTATTTTATTATAATAAATATATTAAATAATTTAATTTTACGTGTGTATCATACGGCTATTGACCTAAGGGTACGATTTTGCAATCCACAAAATCAGCCCATAGAAACGTTGAGATGATGTAGGCCCCGTCGCCGTCTAACGAATGAGAAGAATGAGACGAATGAGAAGAATGAGACGAATGAGAAGAATGAGACGAATGAGAAGGGACCGCGGTAAGGAAAAACGAATTAGCACGTTTCAGGTTTATTAGAAGTATCCGAGTATAGGAAAAAGTAAGGCGGTGGTTACCTTTCGAGCAAATCATGACAGAACTCTACCAATATTCTTTACTTTTCTATTTTATCATATTTCTTCTTAATTTTTCTTCTTTTTTTTATTGTCCACATAAGTTTTCTCAACTTCAGCCTTCCGAGAAACAATTATTAGAGAACTATTCTCCTTCCCTCTGATGACGGTCTCCTTCTACTATGGTTTGTCCCTTTCAATCTTAATTTCATCTATCCCATTCCAAATTCATCGTCTACGGAAACTTAATACCTGTCTTCTTTAAGGGCAAATTGGCGTGAAGATATATACATATTTTTTTGTATAGAAAACCTGTTTATCATAACTTTCTTAACACAAACACATCAATAAAATTTAAAGATTTATTTAAAAGGATTGGTTGTTGTTTGCGAACCTTTAACATTAAGATGAATTAAGTCAAAGTAGCTTGCAATATTTAGAGCAGCTGATGTCTCTACTTGATTGTGAAGCAAACTTGTTAGTTAATATTGTAAAATTTTCTGACATTTGCACCACATATATACGTCATGCCTATAATTTTGTAGGCAAAAGTGCCTTCCAAAGATATTTGTTTACTTACGTTAGACAACGCCTCACTAATAGGTCTCATTATTGTAGTGGGTAACTTTTCATAATAAATATGACATTTTATGGATATTTATGATTACACGCCATTTATATTTCTGTATAACTTAAATGGGAACATTTCATGAATCTATCCCGGATAGTGCAAATAAGTATATCGTCATACCTTTGATCTCCAAAGTGGTCGGCAGAAGTGTCTGTCTAAGCTCTTGTAGTATATGTTTTTAATATATTAACGAGGCTAAACGCGTATTTAATACACTTACTTGTAGAAAGCTCGACGTTTCGACCGAGTTTCAGTCCACTCGTGACCACGGCCATTGTAACTTGGTCGAAACGTATAGCTTTCCACAAGTAAGTGCATTAATTACGCGTTTAGTCCCGTTATTATATTTAAACTGTAATGAAACGCGTTAGTTTGAAAATTCAAGTTGTATATGTTGTAATTTAGTGCAACTATATTCCTAGCCTTCAGTCGCCCTGTGACCACGACCGGTGTAATTCGGTCGAAACGTCGGGAAATACCAATTTATTATACAACTTCAATTATTCACGATATTTAGTCCCAGTATACATAATTAATACAGTTAGCCTCTTGCCCACTCATTGTGATGATGAGAAGCCTACTGTAATATTAAACAAACTAATACCAGGAATTTTAATCAAGTCTTTAGAAAAATAAATAATAATGAAACATCTGATATAGGGTTCGATCCCGGGACATTTATTATATAATACGCTAGACCAAATGTGATGTGACCAAAAGCAATTGCTGCCTGGAGTTCTTAAGTAATACTTATACATATATCACTTATAATTCGAAATTTAAAGTAGTTTTAAGAAAAAACTTTAACTTGAGTGGGGTGCTCTATAAAATTAAGCATAACAAAATATGTTTTAACTAGTGGCCCGACCGTTAAACGAGTCTTGGACTGCGAAAACATAATCTGTGTTTCTTTATGGGACAATGGGCGTGAATATAAAAATCACGTTTAACCCATTATAAACATGGATTAAAGTGAAGCAATGGGTAAAATATAAGTATGCTACGTGATGTTAAGCTATGGGTAAAGTGTAATCAACGTCAAAAGAAGGGGGACACTTAGGCGGCGCAAAGGACGGACATTTCAAAATAAAAAAAAAATCGTCAGGTAAGTAGCGAAAGCTAGGACGAAACTCATTATCTGTTTTGGAAATCTAATTAAATAAAAGTCGTATATTTACCCTTATATATACCCTGTTTTCATTGCAAGCGAAGTTTATTCGTAATTAATTTACCCCTTTCACTCTGCTTTATATATACAGTTATATAAAGCAAATTCTAATCGACTTCCAAAAAGGAATAGATTCTTAATTCGTCAGCATTTTTTTATGTTTACTTTTTTACATAATTTATTTGATGATCGTTTTTATATTCGATAGCTGGCACTTGTCATGTGTGCTCATTTCGTTCTGAGTGAGATCTAATGAATGCTTTTTGATTTATCTGAGCTAATAATCTCTAATAATACATATTAGTCTACATTGATGATATTCTTATATGGGAGTCTGTTTTTATTTTATTGATAAAAATAATTATAGATACAAAATATATAAAAACCATTATATATTTTGCATACCGTTAAAAAATATTTAGTAATGTAATATGGTTTTACTTATGGACATAGGCTTATATCGAAGTATGCCAAATATTCAAACTAGGGAGTAAGGTATATAAACAGCGCTAAGCCTGGCAGGGCGAGTGATCTCGGCAATAGTTAGCATTGATTGGATATATGTATTATATTATGTACCTTGTCTTTATCTCATCTGTACGGTCCAGGATTCCTGAAAGGGTTACGATAGTGCAGCATTTCTATTACTATATTTTTTTAATTCGTCTTCTAGTTTCGTTTTAATAATTATTACTCGTTCCAGTTACGTATAAGTAAGTCCAAAATATTATTCATCATTTGTTATTATTTTTATTGGGTATGAAGGTAAACAACAAGATAAATTTCCGGATGGTAATGGAGAACCATCGCAGTTGATTAAGGGTGGTAATGGTGAGGCGACATGGTAAGTCAAGGGACTTATAGAACGCAAGAACCATCCAAATCGGAACACAACAATGACAAAACAACAAACACTCGCGTTATGACAGCATGAAAGTTAGTCGTTGATTTTATATAATTAGATTGGCAATAATTTCTTACAGATCAGTAAACGTCATGGTTTATAGCTCGCTGTTGTTTACTCTATACAAGTAAAGTGTGTAAATGTGTATAAAATATATTATTAATTATACGGGTTCTTACTGCGGTTTATAAGTGATATATACATATATTTCGGTTCTGTTGCAAACGCTATGATCACTGATGGAACTCAGTGTATGCCTTTTCAATACTAATAAGTGAGCGATGATAAACAATACAGTTTAAGTGAATTTTATAAAATATATATAATCCTACTAATATTATAAATGTGAAAGCTTGTGCAAATGGATGTATGTATGCTCGTTACTCTTTCACGCCAAAACTACTTAATGGATCTGGATGAAATTTGGTATACAGATAGATTACATTTTGGAATTGTATATTTTAAATATAAAATTTACAGTTCCCGATGGATAGCTTTGTTTGTGTTTTTCACGCGGACGTAGTCGCGGGCGATAACTAGTATAATGTATGAGTGTGTAATATTATAAATCACTTATAACATTTTTTATTTTTTTTTACCTTTCGTTCATTTCAGGATTTCGCATTCGAAAATCTGCTTAAGGCTATAATTTGTCTGCCCAGCGCATATGTTAATGGTTTGAAAAAAGGCGTAAAATTAACATTGCGCTCTCCAAGGCAACTATTACGATATCTTTATTGAAGATCAAGGCGTAATCATGCATCATAATGTTCTTGTTTGGTTTGTTTTTATATTAATGACTCATTTGTATTTTCTTTTGTTTTTAGGGAGCGGAGAAAAAATTAAAATTTCATATAGTAAAAAACATGTTCGGACCAATAGTCATAGATAAATTCCATAAGAAAAAGGGTTTTACTGGTTCTTCAGGCTTATCCCCAAAGGGACCTAATATAAGGGACATAATGTACCAAATAATATTATTCAATCTCGGCCAGTTGCTAGGCAATTGCTAGACCTGGATTTTTTCTCCGTGGCTATAATTAGGCCCCAACGAGGCGAGCTATTAATGTTTGTATTTCTGTATTTATGTATATACCTACATATATAAACATCGTTGTCAGATAATAATGTTAGACGCATAATACGAAAGAAAATTGTACTTGGTAATTATATTATGTGATTAGTCCAAATATATGTATACATATGTATAGATTTTTTATTGTATAGGAAAACGGATCTCCTGATATTAAGATAAAACCCTCGTCTATATATACTAAAGGTGTTATTGGTGCGTTATCAACCTTGACTGCGACGTCACTTCAAGGGCGTATTAAAAAGTAAAGTCTGTAGTAATAATTAGTATTATTGGTATTGATAAAATGCTGGTGTCGTTGTTAATCACTTAACGGTAAAACGGTATTATCAAAGGTAGCGAATTCAATATAAAACTTGTGTAATACTTTCACACACGAAAATAAAAAAATCTTAAATTATGTCAATGGGCAACAGTTTCAGCATTGATCACGAACATGTCCATTTTTTTTTAAATATTTCATTACTATATATAAATAGTCTGACGATATTTTTTTTTATAAAAGTCAAAATATGAATATTTAATTGAAATTATATTGATTTTCCATTTGAATGTTTTACATAAAAAGAGATACTCATGTTTGTTATGCGAGTAAAAACACTTGTACTTATTTTACGTATATATTTCTTGATTTAATTACAACTGCTTGATTTAATTTAATCAAGAAATGTATACGTTAAATAAGTATAAGTGTTTTTACTCGCATAATAAACATTATAATGGAGTTTTACCAAGCGCCGACGATTCAAAGTGTAAGAATCTTTCAATATAATGACAATTTCATATTTAGATAAAAATTAATTAAATGTACCTAATATGTATAGTTTCCTAACCTTTCTCTTTTTCGAAATATTCAATATATTATACTAATGAGTACGTTCGGTTTTTGGTTCCTTTCTATATTATACATAGCAATGGATGAATGGATGAAATCATTTACTCAATTAACATAGAAACCGTTTAAAGGCCGGAAATATACACGATTTTCTGTTCACATCGCAAATTTTCTGATTATCCATTTTTTCAGATTGCTCCAAGATCACTTAAGTCCAGAAATTATAAATTTGTATAAGAGCAGAGAACTGACATTCTCAGCATAAAATAATATATGTGTATAAGAGCAGAGAACTGATATTCTCAGCATAAAATAATATATGTGTATATGAGCAGAGAATTGATATTCTCAGCATAAAATAATATATGTGTGTAAGAGCAGAGAATTGACTTACACAGTATGAAATAATAAATTATATGTATAAGAGCAGAGAACTGATAAACTACGGTTGGAACCAGAAAGTACTGTGTGATCACATAACGGATGACGCAGTATAACCTGCGATCTTTAGTTCATTTTGTAGGGGAGACTAACGACGTGGCAATAGACGTGAGAAGACGGTGAAGCTAAGGACATTCACGATATGAGGAAGTAAGATCTTAAATATTTATTGTTCGGTAATATTACAGATATTTTAAAGTATATAATGTTACTTAAAATTTAATTTATATGATGATTTTTTATATAGATTATGATTTATTGACAAATTTTATGTAACTGATTAAAACGGAAATTTAAACATTAGGTACATCTTCGAATGATATAGATGTTTATGATAGTCGATGAATGTTAACACTTTTTATTTAGTTAATAATTGAAAGTTGTATATAAACAGTTATTTGCCGTAGCTTAATCTACACTAAGCTAGGAATTATTGATGTTAAAGTTATGTTTATAAAAGTTAATGTATTTTGAATATATACTAGAAAACCACTATTATGTTTCCATATGTTAAATATGAGTATACTGACAGAAAGATCGTTCAATGAAACTGAGAGTTTAATTTGATGGCATAATTAAAGTGGTTGTAACGCGTAGTCATTCATAAAAAATGTAGAGCAGTATGTACATAAAAAACTCACGTTTTGCTACGTCTGTAGCTCATAACACATTCACACAAGAGTCCCTGTGCGTTGTATACGAAAACACATTATACGCAAATAATAAACACTAAGAATCAAATTGATTCCGAAGCACGATCAGATAATACGTTAAGGTAAAGAAATTGTTAGGTATCACGCGATTGGCATCCTACCTGCCAGTGCAGGAGAGCCTAGAGGGTCACACGGGCGTCAGCGGGTCGCGCGGCTTACACCATAAGGGCGGAGGTCGAGCAATGTTGCGATTGCTAGTGACGGTATCGGTCAGTGACCGCGGAGCAGGTCGCGTACCGAGCACCCAGGGTACCTCGCCGTCGGAGGTGTTGTGTCGAGTGACCACGCGGACGGA
>DVZW01000095.1:0-13319 GCA_018237805.1 Mesosemia grandis
CAAGGGCCTGTTTAAATTACGCATTTATCGAATTCAGATACGAACTCAAGGCGATTGAATGAATACCACATGTTGACTACTGCAAATAATACAACTACAAAATAATTAAAAATAATAATGGTTGTTTCTTATATCATAGACTAGCTGTGCCTGCGGCTTCGTTCGCGTGGATGACAGAATTTAACATTACGTTATATAGCCTATATTCTCGAAATATGGATTATACAACACAAAAAGACTTTGAATTCCAACCAATAGCTTCTAAGACTAGCGCATTGAACCAAGCAAATTCTGCAACTTTGAAAATATCTAGATATTTTAATGGACTATCCAACACAAAAGATTTTTTATAATCGGTTTAGTAGTTTTTAATATTAGCGTGTTTCATCAAACAAACATACTCTACAGATTTATAATATTAGCATAGAGTAAAGATAAGGATTGGACATTTGTATTTTTCTTTAATAAATAAGTAATCCGTTTTTATTTTTTGACATTGCGTGGAACATTATTAACAGCAGATGTTAAATTGAATTAAATGCTACAACGATTCTTGTAACGATCAGACCATTTCATGGTGGACCACTAACATTAAGAACAGACAGTGATACAGTAACCGCTAAAAGAGACTTATTTAAGTAGGGAAAGAACGATGAATGCCATGGTATAAATATTAATCAAGGAAATAAACATAATAATTTACATTTTGAATCGCTGGCACTTGATAAAACTCCATTATAAAGTTTATTAAGCGAGTAAAAACACTTGTATTTATTTAACGTATATATTTCTTGTTTAATTACAACTGCCAACCGGTTTCGCGATTCATCGCATCATCGGGGCGAGTAGACTCAACTGTCTACTCGCGAACTCGCCCTGATGAATAAGTACAAGTGTTTTTACTCGCATAATAAATAAACATAATTTTAATAAATTAAAATTTACAGCACGACATTATGACAAAGAATTTTCTCAGTCTTCTTCAAAAGACCAAAAGTATAAAAATTTTATTAACTAACTTCAAAAAGTAAGACGTATTTATATTTTTGTATGAACGTTACAAGAGGTTACGCGATTACTCGGCCCATTATAAACCGATAATTTTTTTTATTAGGTGGGCCTTGTATGTGGTTCCATATAATTATATTTTTAAGTCGGTTTTTATGTGCATAAAAAAAGTCTACCTTGTTCTATCGGCTCCTACTCTTTGTATTCTTTCCTAGAATTCTAGCTGGAACTTAAAGACGGCGAAAAAACTCGTCAGCTATTACGTGGTATGTAGTCATTATTCGTGGAAAAATTGTTACATATATTTTTTGGTTATAAAATTTTACATTCGAACGGCTCAGGTGTGAACTCATATTATTCCGTATTGAATAATATTATAATAACGTTACATAACTTATATGACTGAATATCAATCCCACATTTATTCAGAATATTTTCGAAGGTAACGTTGGTAATAGAGATAAAAATGATAAAAATCGATTCATTCATTTATCTGTTCCTTTTTACGTTTGGAATAATCTTTAAATTTTTTCAATAGCATAGGAAGGCAAGATATATCTCCTTGATAGTAAACCCATGTCTACAGACAACCATTCCTTATAAGAATATCATCAATGTAGACTAATTCGTATTATAAAAGATATCTCTAAAAGTATTTGTTAGATCTTGGCCAATTCTAAATGGGACTACATGGTAAGCACCAGCCGTCTAATATAATAATAATCAGTTTATAATTACAATTTGAATCAGTCCTGCCCAGATATTTAAAAAAATGTAAAGCAACCGAAGTCCTAAGTCCACCCACCTTCGTTATGATTTTCAATAAAATACAGCAATTGTCCACGTTGACATCTAGAGCGTTTTCGCACGTAATTTAAAGTAGACAGGAAAAATGCTATAAATTGCGTTCAAAACGTTATTTATTACTGAAATATTGTATTTTTCGGTAATGTTAGGCGCATATCTATATTATAGAAGGTAATTTCAAAATGTATTATCATGCGTTTTTATAAATCAACCATCTAGTAATCTTGATGATACCAGTATCATCAACCTCGTTTAACCTTTGCTCGCCACTCTCCAGCTGTTTAGCGTGAAGGCACTGGGTCTATAATTTACAGGGGTCAGGACTAACACTTGAAATGTTTTAAAATTACTTAAGATACATCGCCTGGTTGGTCTTTGTCTTAGTAGTGTGTATGTCAGTATATTCAGAGCCCTGGGTTTAATTCCCGGGCATAACAATAAAAGATTTTAATGAGCTTTATTTGCGACTGGATTATTTGCTCAATATAGCGACAGGTTTGCCACGTGTCTCATATTGGGATTTAATATCGGCGCCAGGTCGTGGGTATTACTGTTTCTACCTCTGACTTCTCCCTTAATGATAAGTGATATTTGATTATTTATTTAAGATAATAAATACAGAACGGCTTCTATCAACAAGCAATTACTAAACATTAGAACAAAATTTGCGGGCGCCATTTTGAAAATTGATATAGCCTTTGTCACTACCGCAGTTCTGACGAATCTAACAACATCATATTTCAAAAACCGTCTAGCTATTTTGCGTCTGTAGGGCATGCCAAATAAATTGACATACATACAGACACGCATACTCTCGAAAAACGTAACGCTCCTACAGTCGGGTAAAAATATTTTCACGCCGTTATATCTTGGCGTATCTCTTTGTTTAAAAAGCCTAAACTAATATCTGATGTCCGAAAAAAGGTTTTATCTTATGTCAACTTAGCGCTAAAACAGCCAAACAAGAAGAAACTTCACGTACTTGTTTGTTTGGGCATTAATCCTCACCAGTTTTGTATGCAAGGCCGGTCTGTTTTTCAACTTTGTTTTACTCTAGGATTTATTGCCTTTTAACCGCTATATTTCGAAGTCATTGCTAAAGAACGCGTTTACACGTGACAAATAAATGGTGCTTGCATCCATGGATTTAATACATTATATTTGAGATCGCCAGAAATAAACTTTATTTTGCTCAGGTGTTAATTTTTCTGGGTATAATAAGGAATATTATTTGAATAAATAAATATCATCACGTCCATCGTCCAAGGGTTAGGCGGAGGTCAAACTAGAACACACTTACGTGCCTCTAATACACCCATTATTAGCGAATTGTATAAAAACCAGTTGGATATATTTTCAGAGCGACTGATATACATATTAAATTTTTTTAAAGAATTGATTTAGTTATAAATTCAGTTTGTGTTTAAATGACAATTCTACTCCATTTAGAATTGTTATTATTTATTTATAATTGTAATTTATAGTGATTGTTCCATTATTAATTCTAGTCAAATTATATTATGATTTAAGTTATAAATTGACAGGGTATCGCGAAATAATTGTTTAATTTTAATGGTTTACATAAGAAAAAAAATAAATAAACAGGCGTGGCGCGCAACAAGAAAAAAAATTAAATTGACCTACCGACATTAGTATTGCCACGCCAATGAAGCGATTAATTTGTTCTATAGTTTATGAAGGCACAGGCAGATGCTCTCCTAATGGGAATAGATAGGTTCTTATTGTGCGCTATTTTATCGGCTACTTTACCTTTGTAACCGGAACACGACATTGACAAAATTGACGCTATGAGGCTGCTAAAGTGGTGATATCATTACAGACGAGTAATCACATACAATTTAATAGTAATTACTCTAATAACAGAATTCCAAGTAGTTTACACGGTTATTATGTTTTAAGTATTAAATAATTGTATAATATTATTTGTTAGTAAATTTCGTTTACACATATTTTTAAATTACCTTTTTTTATTTTTTATGTCTTGCACAGATTAAGATTAACAGAAATATCTGGAATGTAGTGTTGCATATTTGTTATAATATAAATCTAAACATATCGAGGGTAAGATACAAATAAATAACTAGGCACAATTAAAATGGACGTTAAAACAATAGGTAAATTTTAATATCAAACGTTAAACCTTTGGTGTATATAGGCGACTGATATCTCTTACCATCAGGAGATCCGTCATATTTGTGTCATTATTTAATTTCCAACATATTTGTATCATTATTTAATATAAAATAATATGTTTGGTCTATTAGACCAAGTCCTGTAAGTTGTCCTTTTAAAATAATACCCGTACGTGTTCCGAAAGCGGAAATAATCACAATACTACACATATTTTGTATCTCCCAGCAAAGAGTATGAAGATCGTTAAAAATAAATTGGAAACAGACTCCTACAATTCCTAAACGTATTTGCTTCGAAATGATATCGTTACAAGCTTGTCTATAATGTTGTGTTATCAGAAAATTGCTGCTCTGGTAAGCACTGGCAAAAACTCCATATTGTTATGTTGTACGCTTGCTAAACTCGACACCTAAGTAATACGTGAGATGAATATTAACGATACAAAAAAAAGTCTTCAGTTACTATCCAGAGCATAGATATATACATAAGTAGCCGGTAGATAGACTTACGTAATTCTTATTATCCAAGACTCAAAGTTGGCAATCATTAACACTTTTGGTGTTGTCTTTAGTCCTCTATAGTCCATTAGAAGATTCGTTGCTTGTTTGCTTTCCTAATTTTAAAAATAATAATTACTGTATTAAAATTGGTTTAGTTATAAAGGGAACACGGGATTGCCCATATAATCGACTAGATAAAAAAAGTATTTATTTATCAAGCGTGATGACGTTTCGGCTAGATTCACCAGATTCATTAGATTCAGCTAGTATATACAGTAAACAAGCCGACGTCCGCGACTTCGTCCGCGTGTAAAACACGAAAAAAGTTTTACCCACAGCAACCATACATTATTCCGGGATAAAAGTTAGCCTATGTCACTCTCCAGCCAATCAGGAGTATAAAAACATCCACACACTATTTTAGTGGTGTGGTTGGGTAGAAAAACACTCTCATCAACAGCAATTTCCACATAAAAATCGAGTCAATCCGTCGGTCCGTTTCGACGTCAAAGACGAGCAAACATCCATCTTCCAAACAACACTTTTTCAGAAATATATTACAAGAAGGCACGAATTATTAAATTATTTTAGTATAGAGAGAATGTCCAGTGAATGCCTGACAAAAGGCATACAGTGTCGGTGCTATGAGATTAAGACAGACTGATTAAGATTTTGTTTAAAGCGAAATAGTTGTATGAGGCCCCGCCTGGGACCTGACGCGATGATTTAATAATAATATACATTTCTTACCAAGCCCTAATCAGCCCTCTTCCTCCGCCGTCTGCTTCTTACCTTATTTCCTTCTTCCTCTTATCTTGATTTCTTGAGTCCATGCTGCAGTAAGATTCGCAAAATGTTTTAAGGCTGCTTGATACAAACCTCCTTGGGAATTCTCTAGTACAAATCTTGCCTAATTAAACGCCAACAATTTATACAGTTGAGCTATGTCCCAATGCCTTCCTGAAGAAGAATTTGAATGGGTAGATACTAAAACTCTCTGTTCAGAAAACATTTGTATTGGTGGATCTTAATATATAGAATTAATCAAAAATCTTAATTATAATATTAATTAAAAAAACACACTACAGAAATTTAAAGCAATTAAAAATTTGAAAATTCTATGAGATCCTTGTATTATTCCATATGGAATCATATCGTGATTTCATATTAACACTTTGTAATATTTCAACCCAAGAAAAATATTTCCTTTACTTTATCACGTTTCTATTTTGCCTAGAAATGGGCTGTCAAAAATGTATTGCACACAATGTGACAAAGTGTGCACACTGACAAAACCTAAATTGAAGTTTCATTGAATACATCACTGTAGTTCCAGCTACGATCTCCATTTGAAACCGTAAACAGTTAGATCAATAACATAATTAATCCACTAAAGCCGACGCCAGACATGTGCTCACAGAAATGATCACTTCTTTGAAGACTTCGTCGAATCAATGCAATGACGTATCGATGTAGTATCAAATTCCCATGCCATACATGTGAACACATAGTTAATCACTTCTGTGATCACATGACTGGCACCGGCATAATGGATAGTGAAAGTAAATAACATTCTTCGTAAAATATTGGATTAAGGATAATGAAGTTAGATTTTTACAAGCTTTTATTTAACTTGAAATGTTTATATGTGCGTTTGTTCGGGTGGAATCTGCAACTCATTTTTGAAGCAATTTTGAGGATATGTTGCAGCATTTATCTGTGTATTATACCTTTCTACTAATGACGGCTTCTTTCTCATCCTTTATCTTCCGACATTGTAGCATTATTTCTCCTATACTTATTCACTTATTTCCTTATAACGTTTGTCCATTCTTTTCCACTTTTCATTTCCGCCTGTGTCTTTGAAATGTTATTGACGTCAACTAGGTACACAACCCATAATATTGTCGTTTTTTTGTGTGAATTCGTGGATTTCTGAGACGTGGTGTCTACTACCTCCTTTATGGGTGTGATACATGCATACTTAATTGGAGGGTGTTATTGGTTGAGTAATATTTATCTCGAGTTTTCAACTATATCTTGCCGGAATCGGCCTCGTTTTCATAATCTTATCGCGCTGATTGGAAGTTAACGTGCTGAGTTACGACGCAGCCGTTTGTGATCGCGTAAACAGATTAGGAAGGAAGGGAAGGCGGAAGAAGCGACGTTTTGACAGTCGACTTTTATGCTCTCGCTTAAAATCCCACATACAATTGGAAAGAGAACGGGAGCCTTTCCGTTAGTCTACTATATTAGTATTAGTAAGATTATTTATAATAACAAGTGTGATACTGTGCAGTACGTGCAGCAACCAAAAATAGGCAGGTTTGAGTTTGTAAGAAAATAAATACATGTTTTATTTCTTAATACACAGAAGAACTGTTTCTGTGGTCTTATTTCTATTTATTTTTATCGATTTTTCTAATAAGCATAATACCTTACGCTCTATAGAAATACTAACCACATTCTTAGGATTTAAACATACTTACAAAGGTGACTTAACATCTAAGTCAAGGTTGGCAAAGCACCATTAAGTCCTTTGGTGTCTATAGATGACAGTATGCTCTAGGCAAAAGGAGATTATCTGCTTGTCTTTCCATATAAAAAGAAACTTATTTTAAAGTACCTACTATCAAATTATTTAAAAAGTAATTCTTTAAAAAGTTATGACTAAAGAGAAATACGTGTGGCACGGATCTAGACTTTTTTTTTACCCCTTAAGGAGTTGGCGAAAACATATTTAATATCCTTGTTAAATATAAGTTAAATAGTTTCTTAGGTTTTCGCCATTGTTATACATTGAATTAAATAACTTTTGACGGTTTTTATCGCGTTTATTTTTATATTTTAAATGCCTGACGTTTCGAACACTTTGCAGTGTCCGTGGTCACAGGATAGTCTGTCCTGTGACCACGTTGTTTAATTCAATATAAGTAAAAAGTTATTTAATTTATGTTAAAGTTATTCAATTCAATATAAGTAAAATCTTGAGCACAAAGGGGGGGAAATATGTTTCAGAACTGAGCCTCTCATTACAGGTTGAGAACTCATTACAATAACAAATTCATAACTCTTAAAGATTGTTTGCGAATCTCAACAGTCGCCATAAAGATTACATTAGAAACAAGATGTAAATATCGAAATATCCAACTCCGTATACTTCTCATAAACCACGAGGGATGGGCCCCTTATTGGCGTTACGCCAAGAATACACCGATACGCGGTCAGAGAGCAGTTTTCTAAGGACATTTTTCACGGGAAAAGTCCATTTTGCGTGTTATTGCATTGGCATAAGGTATTAGACTTGCAAAAATGTGACTCAATATCTTACAATAAATATATTGTACTGCATAACTATATAACAAATGTTAAGCGGAGTATAGAAAAAATAGATACGGCACAAGTTCATGGTTTTATGATTTTGTGCTTAGAATAAATTATTTTTCTTACTGTTATATAAATGCTTCGAAAAGCGCATGCCTCGGTTATTTTCTCGAATATTGTATTGTTTTCAAATCTTTATCTGTATCTTGTGTATAGATATCGCCACGTAACTAGAATCTGCGCAGTGTTTTTGTGCGCAATTTTTAGGTCTCATTGTGTGGTGTGAGGGGGGGTTGAATAGTTATTCTTAAGTGCAGTCGAGTCGTCAAGTGTATAAACTTTTTTTGTCGTTTCATGTACATTTCATAATATTGTATTTTATTGCCACGTATATTTTAACGTTAATTAATTTAGATATTATATATTTTATAGTTATTCTTATTATACGTTTTATAGTTATTCTTAATTGCAGTCCTATCAAGTGTATAGCATCAAGCATATAAACTTTTTAATTGTAATTTAACGTAACGTGTATTTTGGACGACGGACCAGATAAGGGCTGCCGTTGACGGTCCTCTCCACATATGTACCAGGAAGGCAGACGACCGAGAAGAATGGCGACGATTTGTTGGACACGCCTCCATCCCTCAATTGACGACCACGACCGCTCTGTCAAAAGTGTAACGAACAGGAAGAAGAAATCCCATAGAAGGCTATATCTGTATGACCCTATTCTATAAAAAGGTCAAATTAAGAATGAATACCGGGCGAAAAAAAGATCACCCAATTGGCGCAGCGCCATTACGGTTGTAACATCGAAGTACGCGCAGACGTCATTAATATTCGTTTATTAGCATCACTACCGCTCGATTCAATATTTATGCTCCGCTGCAGATCTTCTTTATCTGCCTGCATCTGCTTTTGATGAATCAAATTTGCCGGTGTTATACGTTTTATGTTGGGATTTATTAATCTGTCATAAATACATTCGGAGTAATATTTGCGTTGCTGGTGCATGCCAGATAATGGCGAGACAAAAATATAGAACAGGAAAAATTAGATTAAGATTTTATTTCAAGCAATAAAGAATTTGAGATATACGACGAAGGGGTAGGCAGAGGTAAAACTAGTACACACCAGTCACCTCAGTGTGTACTATTAATACCCACGACCAGCCCATGATAATAAGTCAGTAAGGTGGCAAACCTATCGCCATAACGGGAATAGATTTCCTGACAGACGTTTTTTTTAAGAAAACCGTATTTAGCATTTTTTGTTTGGAAATTGAACTCAAGACCTCGTGTATGTTATACCGACAACGGTACCACTGTGAGACCGAGGCGATTTTAAAAGAAAATTCTTGCAAAATATCAAATGATATATTTAAAAAAAATGGGATAGTTATATCATTCATTCACAATGCAACACTGGAATAAATTAACGTGACTTTTGGGAAGATCTAGAATATCTAAGCTTGTTTGTCTAAGGGTACATATGATCTCAGGTCAGGAAACTGGGTTAATGAGATTTTATTTTTTTCATTCCCTATTGGATATGCACACGATATGGCGACAAATTTGCCACATGTCACAGTTAATATCACCCTTGGCGATAATGGGCGTGCAATTCATTCTTATTCAGACATTTTTTGCGTCGCACAACTTCACGGTGGAATAAATCGTCAGCGTTGGTATCTCCGAACCGATACGACTTACGGACCTTCAAGAAAAGAGCCTATACATTTCTCAAAGGCTGGCAACGTAACTCAAACGCCTGTGGTGTTGCGGTTATACATGGGCGGGGGCGATCACATACCATCAGGTGAGCCACCTGCTCGTTTGTCCCCTATTTTACAAAGAAAACTAGATTACGGTTTGGAAAGCAACACAGCCTTTAATACTGGAAAATACTGCGGAAAACAAATTTCCACATAAAATTTTACACGTCGACGAGTGCGGCACTCGGCCATGTGTAATAGTTTGAATGAAATTTATATTCTGTAATTTGAATAAAATTGGGAACCTTGTTCGTGCAGGACATACATTGTTTCACGTTAACTTATATACGCTGATATAGCCATGGACTAAAGTTAGTTTTTTATATTTCCTGCCACAATAATGTCAGTGCTTGCCACTATGGTGTTCCGTTTTGGAGAGTAAAGTAGCCGGTACACTTAGGCTAGAGTCTAATCAACCTGGAATCAAGGTTAACACCTTTGTTGTATATAGGCGATGGTTACCTGTTATCATCAGGTGATGTCTGCTTAGTTCCTATAAAATAAAAAAATAAAAAAATGTACCATGTTTATAGTTTTCTGGAGCCCAAAGTCTTGATGGATTTACATCTTTAGCATACTTTGAATTATCTTTAATAAATGTGAATCTGGCTTAAATTGAACTTTGAGACATCTTTAAGCAATTTTTCAGAAAGGGTGTAAGGAAACGTAAGGTGTAACGTATCAATTATTATATAAGCAAGGCCTTTAAAACAACACATTTTTTTGGATAACTAGGTCAGCTGATCATTAAATATTAGTGAAAAAAGTCTAGACAATGATTTTTTGAAAACAAAACATAATTATCTAAAATATATTAAACATCATTGATATATATTTAATAGTATTTGTTGTTTTTTTTCTCCATTAGATAACTAAAAAAAACAAGGTTTTGGTGTATTTGGTTTATTTTTTTTTTACTTTTCTTTAAATTCGATTTTAGTTAATATGAGTATAACGATGCGCCCCGGTGTTGTGCTAGTGTACAACAAAAAACATATGCAATAAGCGAATAACGCGTAGCTAACTCCAGTTAAATCAGCATGACAAATTAAGAACCAGTTGAAATAACTCGCGGCGTAAACGTCTCCTACGGAAGCCGTGTGATGTATCCCAAACGTGTCTAAATTTACTGTTTGGCCCGCATTTTGTATATCGACCTAGTTTATCGCCCAAACATTGTCATATGTAGTTCACAATGCTGGCTTTAATACAAATTTCGCTAAGTAAACGATCGCATGGATGAGCTTGTAGCTACCGTCAACAAAGTTATCCCTGGAAAATTAATTAATGCATACTAATATTATTAATGCATAAATTTGTGAGGATGCATGCACGTATGTTTGTTACTCTTTCACGCCAAAACTATTTAATGGATCCGGATAAAATTTGGTATACAGATAGACTATAGTTTGGAATAACATATAGGCTACTTTTTATTCCCGAGAAATTTACAGTTCCCGTAATCACCACGGTTAACATTAGTTTACTGTTAAATTCTGCTTAAAACGAGCTCACTTATTTCGATATCTATCTTGATATTTATACGGATTGGGTCAACGAGTTATTTAGTGTTGCATATTAAATAACGGTTTTTGTGTTACAATGCAAATGTGTAGTGTATGTTTAAACATTAATCACCTCGTTAGCACAGCGGCACCGATGTTGGTATACGTTGTACGAGGTCTAGATTCAATTCCCAGGTCAAGAAAATGATTTTTTTAATGAGTTAAAATAAAATAAATAAATAGTAATAAAGGGGTGACAGAAATTAAACTCGTACAAGTTTCATCTTTATGCGGCGCTAGTGTGTACTGGTATACCCACGACTTGCCGATGATGTTACATCCCATCATGTGACAGGTGGCAAACCTGTCGCCATGCCGACCACATATTCCCTGGTAGTGATTTTTTAGAAACTCTGAAAAAACGATTTAATCAGTTCTCAGTTCGGTTCAGTTACCAGTATATCTGAAAAACTCAACTGGCCGGCATTGTTTATGCACCCGATATAGCGATAGGCTGTACTAGTGGCACGTAAGTGTGTACTAATTTTGCCTCTGCGTTTTTATCACGCTACGTAGAGTAGGACGTTCGCTATTTAGAGTCTTAATCGTGTCGTCGTAGGAATCGTTATTCGAAGTTTGGATGGTGGTTTTATAATAATAATATTATATACTATTAATATAAAATATTGCGGTCAAATTCCGCCGGGTAAGGTAGCCAGTAGACTTATGTAAGAGACCTAACATCCCAGTCTCAATTGGCAATGCATCATTAACATCTTTAGTGTATATTGGCATCGGTTATCGCTCATCATCCAGAGATCCGTCATCTTGTTTGCCTTCCAATACATAAAATAATCCTCTGGGCTTGTGTAGTGTGTATGTGCAAGTGATACTAAAATTTTATTGATATGAATGACACCATTTTGTTTCCATTCAATTTTTAAAATACAGAAAGTAGTGGCAGCTTAACCAACATATAATGTCAAATGTTGGTTGGTTTTCTTCCTCAGGTTCTCGACCAAAGTCATTACTATCAGTAACCCACAAGCAATGGGAGAAATTTGTTAGGTGGGCAAAAATGACTGGATTTGAACTAGTTTTTGCTTTGAACAATGAGGAGAAGACCGACACAGGAATGTGGGATCCTAATACGGCGTTGAGTATTTTAACCAGCGCAGACGAAGCAGCGATCGGTGCGATGTTCTGGCAATTAGGATATGGTATGTAAATGATCATTTTATTTTCTTTATCTTAAATCAAGGGCCACCGCGACTTACTTATCTCGAAAAAATTTATCACGCTTTGGAATAAGGCGACGTCAAGAGTCACCGAAACCGGAACACGGGTATGTTTGAGTCGTGACGTTTGGCGCTCGGTTTTCTCAGCTTACTTGATTATATGACGATTGAGTACTTCATCTTTCGAATACTCTAGTCTCTGTTTAATAAAAACTAGGTTATCTTTACGATACTTATTAAAAGTTAAAATTCTAGTCCAGAACCACACCACATCTTCCTCCGCTTGTAATAATTAATTTTAATTTTTGCAGAATGTAGAAACCAATCAGTTGAAGAGCACCTCAACGATTTGGAGACATTGAATGTCATCGTCGGCACCTTCCCATCAGGGAAGTCAGGTGAATGGCAAGTGGTGGGGGGAGATGTTACCAATTGCTTGCAAGCAGATTCAAAGAGCGATTTCAAAGACTACGTCACACTGTCTAACGATATGTTAGACGCTATATTGTTGAATGGGTAAGTTTTTTTTATTATAGACTTATACAAAATAAGGATATAACTAAGTGACATTCTAGATCAGTGACGGACTCGGGACATGTTTGACTCATCGTTTTTACTGATCTTACAATTCTCTAATTGTGAAATGTGCCATATGTAGTTCTTTTTAATTGAAATAAATGAAATTTTTATTTTTGCTTAAGACACGGTATTTACATAGATGTATGATAATATATTTTAAAGAGCGTATCTCGCCACGTTTGGCATGCAAAACATTTTTTTTTGGTACATTACTATTATTATTTATTTTAAATTATATATATACGTTAATATATTAATCTAAGTAATTACAGAAGTACTCTTAAATACTATAACATCCTTTACTAACAAGTAGTGCCAGTAATATTTTTTTTAATTTATTTAATTTGAAATTTCTTACATTTTTTTTGGATTTTTATTATATAATTTTATGCACATAGCGTAACAGTTTTTAGCTATCATTGCAGTC
>DVZW01000096.1:0-13296 GCA_018237805.1 Mesosemia grandis
AACCGGCTATCTTACCTTCCACACCGGAACACAATCACAAGCACTAACATGCTTCTTCAGACGAAACTTCTACCTACTCCTTTCAGAAAATACATGCATGATGATATACGCATATGGATATGACCTTAGACGCGGCATTGTGGTTCTCTTTGAACTTCTAATTAAATCTATTTATGGAGTTATTTGCATAATTGTATACGATCTGTATAAGGAAGTTAATCTCGATTAGCGGCGCTTAACTATTTTTGCCATTGAAAGATATTTGCGTGCCGAAGTATTAATCTTAGTATTCATTTCTGTATCATCACGCCAGGCGGCTTACGGGGTAAGCAGAGAGAACCGAGCACCAAACAAAAAAATAAAAATAAATTGGATTCCTCAACATTCATAACTCTACGATTCAGTCACACAATTTTCGTTTCCTCAACATGCATAACTCTTTTCATGAACTCTCGTTGGTTTCTTCGACTCTTGACTCCGCCTTCCTCCAAGACGCGACCCATTTGTTCGAGATCTTTCTTTTTACAGTCCACAATTATATAAGACTAGCTGGCGTCGTATTTATTTCCGGGATAAAAAGTAGCCCGTCTTATTCTATTAGTAAAGTACTCTAGATCCATTCAGTGGTTTTTGCGTGAAAGAGTAATAAACATCTATCATTACAAACTTTCGTATTTATAATATTAATAAGATTTAGAATTATAATATTAATTAGATTTAGATTTAGATTTATTTATAATATTAATAAGATTTAGATTTAGAATTATTTCCACAATTCTATACTGAGAAGTTCATAAGCTGTTATGAAATGTATTACATTAATGTGATATCGTCCTTGTTATGTTAACAATTAGTGAGATGATTTGCCAAGATAAATATTATCACAACAAATTTAAGTTAATACGTACGAGTATATGGGTAACTATTGAGTTTTTGGAATTGACGGCTCGGTTGGAGAGTAATGATATTTTTTTGACTTTGACGACCATCCCTCCATTTTTAATACCATGGGAAACCACGTCTGACTTATTCAAAGACGAAACTAAATTACTTGTCAAGAATTTCCCACATTTGCATCGCAATACGACACCAAGAATTGTAAAACTTATCTTACGAGATACTTAACACCCCAGTCTCAAATAGACAACGCACTATTAAGACCTTTAATAACTTTATTTCTGTACCTAATCTGTACCTTTGGCAAAAAGTGTTTCGATTTGGACGATAGATATACGGTGAACTTACCTTACGAGATACTTAACATCCCAGTAGATATTCGGTGAGTTTACCTTACTAGATACTTAACATCCCAGTAGATATTCGGTGAACTTACCTTACGAGATATTTATATCAAAGTTTCAAGCTGGACAACGCACCGTTAAGACTTTATTTCTGTCCCCATGGCATCAAGTGTTTCGATTTAGAGGGTTGATATCCAGTGAATTTACCTTACAGGATAGTATCCCAGTCACAAATTTAACAATGCACCATTAAGACCATTAATGAATATAGGTAACAGTTATCTATTACAAGTTAAAAACATAAATATCATCACGCCCATAATCACCGATGGGATAGGCAAAGGTGAAACTAGTACACATGTTGTCCGATGTACAGGTGGCAAGCCTGTCTCCATATCAGACACATTAAAAAACATACAATCCCTAGCAGAAAGACCTGGTTTATGAACTTCGGACCTCGTGCATCTTATACCGATACTGGAACCGCTATGCCAAGGAGACGATGACTTAATTATATTTTATACATAATCCTCAGTCGCCTTTCTCAATACCCACGACAAAATAAAGGGTGGTAGACTTTCTAGGCCGGCACTAAGCTGCCACGGTTATATTTATACTTAAGCTTATGCGTAACCATATAATTATTTATGTACTTATGAGCTAACAGTTAATTAGTTTAACTAACTTTATTGCAATTTATAAGGTTTCTTACTTATAATTATCGGTCTGGTTGTTGTTTGCCACGAATTCATTATAATATATTCGAGGTTAAAAATAGACTAGACAAAATCATATGATAAATAATAATTATAATTGTTTGTTAAACTTTTTTATATCATAAAAGAGAACGCAAACACATTGACCTCCTGATGTTAAAAGAAAAATGTCGCTTATATACGCCAATGGTGTTAAAGACTTAGACTAAGACAGACCTCTGCCTGCCCCTTTTCTGTAACATTGGCTTGATGTTTCAAAGTTTGTAATGACAGAAGATTTTGATGGATGGGTCTATTTTTGTTAATTAACCAGTTTGATCAGGAATCTGGATGTAATTAGGCACAGAGATAAATTATAGTTTGAAATAGCAATAAGATACTTCAAAACCTTAATGTGATCGACCCATTTGACAACATTTCTTCGTTAGAAAATTGTTTAGACCTGGCGTGATGATATAATAATAATAAAATCTTAATAGTTCTTCTATCTTTAATACAATTATTTTGGGCATTAAAGAAACTCAGGTGTACCTACTGGTTTCTTAGTTCATATTAGTTTTTTTATGTAATCCAATGATCATACAGATTTTTATTGCATTTGATCATACTCGTCGCCGATAATATAACAATACCAGCGGCGCCTCGCGGTTTCACCCGCGTAAATCCCCGATCCCGTTGAAATCCTAAAACAAAAGTAGCCAATGTTATTCCTTATTACATCAGCTATCTGCCAGTGAAAGGGCCGTCAAAATAGGTCCAGCTGTTCCAGAGATAAGCTGCATTAAGCAGAAAGATACTGACAAAAATTTATCTTTCATCAAATATTATCTTATTTTGGTATATGTACCGTGTTTTAGGTAAAAAGCAGGTATTTTAATATTGCAAACAGACACTCCAATTTTATTTATATGTATAGAAAAGAGCAATTATTGTATGTTAGAACAAAGAATCTTTAGTATTATATAATATGTAGATAAATTATATGTGCTATGATAATTAACACGTTATCCATGACACATCTGCATACAATAGAAAAAATCCATTTCACACGCGACTAAGAAATTGCCACAGCTTCTTGGAATCATATTACATGCTATACAATTACCTTATATGGTCTAAATTTATCCTTGTTTAGCTGGACTGGTTAGTCTAACAGTCCCATCACGCACGAAGTACTAGACTCAACTCCAGGGGCCTTAGACTAAACACAATCGACGACGAATCGTGTCGTTTTCGAACGATTGGAACTGTCAAAATCCATACATTTGTTTGGGTTACACATTTCAAATCAGCCGAAAACGAGTGACTCGCTGTCATTCGATACACGCAGTCTAAGCCCCCTGGTCAATATTATATCAACACGCCACGACCCTTGCAGCAGAGAGAACCGAGCTCCGAACATCACGACTTAACAACCGTTTCGCTTCCGCGATGTTCGTAGCTCTCTTCATGCACTTTCTCCGGTTTCGGCGACTCTTGACTTCGCTTTCTTCCAAGGCGCGATGGTCGAGATAGGTCAGTCGTGATCGCCATCTTCTATGCATACTGCATACCTTCAAAATTAGATTAATGAGATTTTCTGCTAAAATTTAGGTAGGCGGTATTGGTAGTGCCTGATATGGCTACAGACTTGGGTTATGGGATGCATGTCACATAATGGGAGTTAAATTCGGCTAACAGAGAACGGTGTACTTAGGCTTTTTACTACTACTACTAGTACTAGGCCGATTATTTCTTACCATCAGGGGATCCATCTCCTGTTGTTTTGTTTTAATAATAGAAAAAATTATAATTTCATTGTGTTACCATTAGGATGCTTAAAAAAGCGAAATCGGTTGGTTTTAAAAAATAAATAAAGATAAACAGATAGTGAACGTATACTTTTTTTAATAACATTGGAATTTCATTAAGTGTATACGATGAAAACTATAGATCATAACATATTATGTTTATCTCAATATATCAATATTGTTTATTTATCTCCAAGATAATCCGTAATGCGATTTATACGAAGTTATTTTTAGAGCTGTATCAAGTACCGATTGCGGAAGTCCGTGGGATGTGAGTCATAATTTATTTAAATCTCATTTGAATCGGTAAAAAATTATTTATGCATATTATATAGTTATTCGCCCTCCTACCAGGTGGACTGATGACCTGAAGAAGACGGCGGGAAACCGCTGGATTCAAAAGGCTTACAGGATCGGGTGGAGTGGTTTCGATTAGGGGAGGCTTTTGTCCAGCTGTGGACAGCAGTAGCAGTTTTTACGTATTTTAGACAAAATTAACACATAAAAAAATTAAATTCCCCCCCATTTGCGCCATTTTGAAAATTTATATTGCCTATGTCATTACCACAATTATGACGAATGCAACGACACTTTTTAGTCAAAAACCGTCGGCCAAAGAAATGGACATACATACACTCGCAAAACATAACCCAAGGAGGGTTATGTTTTGCGAGTGTATGTATGTCTGACGCAGTATCGGGACAGGATATGTATAATTCTCTCCTAATTTTATTCCAGTATCTGTTATCATCAGGAAATCCGTCTGTCTGCCTTCATTATGATAAAAAACCCATAAAATAGTCCACCAAGCGCGATCCATAAAAAAAATCATGTTTGCTGGATGGAAGCCCGACCCCCATCCCTAAATACATATTTTATTCTATTTTTAGTGTGTGTAAAAATTTCAACTGTCTAGCTATATGCTACGCTTCTTAAGATACAGCCCGGTGACATACAGACGGACAGCGGAGTCTTGGTAATAGGGTTTTTACCCTAAAAAAAGACCAGATTCCAGAACTGTAAAATCAACCGTAAGTGAGGGAAGACTTTTGCTCAGCACTGGAACATACTAAAAAAAAACATTCCACTCATTCGAGAAACTAATTTTGTGCTAACACGCGTAGTATAGTATATAATATGCACTACTATTTGTAGACTTGGCATCGTCTCGTGGGAAGCACAGTGTGTCACTTCTGGATTCGTGTTTATTTCTAAACTATTTCGTCACTTTAAGAATTGGCAAAGATAATTGTAAACAACTAGTCATTTCAATAATACGCATGATGATGTTCAATGCAATTATTCTTGACCGTCAGCGGGCTTTTGCGGTCACTGCATATTCTGAAAAGGTCAAAACCATCATGACTAGATGGTAGAGTTCGAAGATTTCCCCGGATTGGTACCAGAACCTTGCCTATTCCTGCCGCAATAACGTTAGTGCATGTCAATGGGGTCGATTCCTTTGTCCCCGACTAGACTAAACTAAACCAAAATTAGGTTTAGTCCTGTCAAAACATCACGGACGTACAACGAATTTGATGTCTTGACAGATGCTTGACAGACTTAAAGCCAATTTTGGTTTAATTTAGTCTAGTCGGGGACAGCAGAATCGACTCCATTGTTGTTCCAGTTTGGAGGGTACGAAAGCCCGTACATGCAAGAGACTTACCCTAGTCTCAAGGTTGACCAAGCACTACTGACACCTTTTTCTAAGGAGCCAGTCTAAGTTCTGGTCCTCTTTGAAGTTGGGTTCGTATCCCACTTCTGACATCATCTTTCTATTCTTTCCATATATTGCTATTCTTAGCCTTTATGTAATGTGAAATGTCTTTATTGTGTTCCAATAATAATACTATTTTTTTTGTACTTACAATAAAACAAACGGATCTGTTGATAATAAGAGATAATCGTAGCTTATACACACCAGAGGTTTTAATGGTGTGCTGCCAACCTTGAGTCTGGGATAATAAGACACTTGCGTAAGTGTACCGGCTACTTTACTCTCCAAACCGAAACACGGCAACGGCAAGCTCTGGCATGATTGCGGCAGATATAAGTAAGGTGGGACCACCTTGACTTGAGTAGCCCGGATTGGTATCAACCAATGTGGGCAAGTCAGCGGATAACCCACATTGTAGTAACTTCTAAGTTCATAGTTAATTTCTTAATTGTCATTTTTTTTAAAATCCATTTTATTTTGGGCTTTTTGTCTGATAATCAGGTACGTCAACCCCATCGTGCCTTTTATGACTGATATATAATATTAAAAAAATAAAATGTCATTTATTTAATAGTTATCTTAGATTAAACTACTACAGTAATAAGAACATTGGACTGGACATTAATCGTTGTTTTAAACAGCTGCAGTACATTTCGATGTAAATTCTGATTGTTGCCAGTTATGTTCAATATACAATATTGGTGTTGCCATTATTTATATATTATTGAACCATAACTAAATAGAAACAATTGTAGAAACAACAACCAGTTTTAAGATATGTAATGGTTTTTTAGAATGCTTGTCTATCCATCCGTCCGTTCACGGCTCTCTTCATTTTTAATCATCTTATGATAAAACTGATGGTATACCTTCGCCTCTCTTGTAAATTAATGATCCCTTTTATTTTCAGGGTTATCGAAATGGTGATGGAAGCTGATCCTATAACTGAAAAACGGACTGATGGTAAGTGTGCTTGCGTACTTCAAGTGGTATTTATTAACCAACATTTGTCTATCCCTGGAATATAAGTCTTTAAAATAAAGCAAATATTAAGAGAATTCATTTGAAAGTATTCATTTAAAATGAATTTTGTAAATATTAGCAAATATTTAAAAAAATCATTTCAACGTATATGAAATGCACATGGACCTTTACAGGAATATGGGGGATCCCATAGTCCTGTAAAAGTCGTCCATTTTGTGAGAAACTGTTTTCGATCGGTACAAATTTAGAATGACTCCAGAAGTTTCCATTCACAACCATTAACAGATCTTCATCATGCGGGGTAAGAAGAGAAAATCCACCACCAAACATCATGATTCACACACACTGTTACGCTTCTTGAAAATGTAACATTATTTTCATGCACTCTTGGTTTCAGTGACTCTTGATTTCGCCTAAGGCGATTTTAACTGTTCTACAAATATATTTTTCTATTCTTGACGACCTTTGATTTAATATTTTTAGAACGTAAAAAGTTCATTGTCATTTTAGGAATTTAGAGGTCAGTCTCGTAATAAGTGATAATATGTGATAAAGTGTTACAGCATTACATACAGTTGACTGTTGACTATTATAGCCTACAGGCCTGTGTACGAGGCTAAGACGAACGTTCTAGAATTTAAATACGTTGTGAAGATCTAAATCACCTTAGTTGTATAGTCGTTGATTACTAAGTAGACCAGGATACAAATTATTTTATGCCTGAGTCGTGAATTGATATCATCACGCTCAATGTCTCCGAAAGGATTAGGTGCAACTAGCACACTCAGAACACTACAGCACCCGAGGTTAGTGCCAGGTGGAAATTTCTGGGTCGGATTTTTTTTCTTTAGTTTTTGAAAATATTGCAATTGAACCGGGATCATCTAAATCGGGAATTACGTATTCGGCGATAAACTTTGGCAATTAAAAATTATTCGGGCATGTGGCTAGAATGCAGGAGGAACGACTGACGAAACAGGTATATAATGCGGAAGTAGACAGAAGTCGGTACCACGGGAGACCCCGACTGACGTATCTCGACCAACGAAACGGGATGTCTGAATCGTTATGTTTGGCGTACGGTTCTCACTGTTAACCGCCAAGAGACCTGGCGTAATAATATTATAATAACAACGTAAATTTTAAAACAAAACATTAATTTGGACAAGGCTTAGCTGAAAGGCGAGCTTATCTCTATAACATGAGATTTCAGTTGATCTGTGCATGGAAAGAAAAAAATTGCTCATATTCACGTTGTCCAAAACTATTTTATCAATTAAGTCATATCGCTCGTCTAATTGTAAAGCGTGACCCTCAAAGAAGTTTTCGTTTTAGAAAAATAATTACCGCAATTGCAGGTAATTAAATTAGATGTAGACAAATATTTAGTGTAAATAATTATAGTGTAACGCTTGCCCTCGCATTAGTGAATAATAATAAATATCGCTACATTGGCGTAGCGGAAGCTATGTATGGGATGCACGAGGTTCAAATCCCCGGTCGGGTGAAAAATGTGTCTTCAGATTTTCCGAACAACTTCGCTGCCCGGGATTGGAATATGTGCCCGATATGGCAACAGACTTGCCACCACGGGAATTAATAGGAAAAGATAATAGTAAGTTTTATTTACTGACTATTTGTGATCACAAGCTGGTGGCTATCTTGTTGGTAAGAGATAACTGTCGCCTATAAACACCAAAGCTATATTGCGTTGCCACCAGAATTGGATGTTAATCCCTTGCGCAAATACACCGGCTACCTTCGCTTCCAAACGGGAACACGGCAATGACAAAGAACGTTATGGCAGGTATAAATAATGCGGGGGTATAAAAAGGAAATTATTATAATTAATTTTTCCAATTTTTCCGAGTAACAACAGTAATTTTTCGGGACGGGTTAAAATATAATAATATATAAATGTGAAAATTTGTGAAAATGGATGTATAGATGTTTGTTACTCTTTCACGAAAAAACTACTCAACGGTTACGGCACTCCACTAGCTACCCTTTTTGTCCCGGAATAATTTACAGTTCCTGTGAGATAGCTTTATTTGTGTTTTTCACGCGGACAACTAGTATCCCATAAACATAATATGTTCCTGATATTAATTATTAATAAATTCCTGACATTAACATATTATGATCCTGATACGGCGTCAGGCTAGCCACCTGTCAAAGGGCGCGCTAGTGGCACCCGAGTATTGTACACCACTGCCTTAATCAGTATAGTAATAAAGGCCGTGATGGTATTGCTTCATTTACTATTGAGTACGACAAGTCAATATATTGTTTCTTAAACAATGAAACAATGTTATCAAATATGATTGGATTTTCACTTAATCCTTAATGACGAAATAAAACTTTGTACGTATATTATGTGTGTATTCACTTTACCATAAGTGGGTAGGCAGAGACTGCGATATCACCTGATTGAAACGCTGACGTGTGGTGAAACAAAGTTGTAGGTACGTATACAGAGTAAAAATGAAACAATGAAATAATTTGGCAGCTCTGATGATGGTTGGATGATAGAACAGTTAATACTCAACAATATTTATATAACAACTTAAATATCATAGAAATATAAATGACTAGCCATTCACTCCTTGCTCGTATTTTCGTACGGATCCTTAACGTTTATGAAAATGTTATAAAATGTTGAAAATTAAATATAATTTAGAATTCTAACGGTAAGATATTTTTCAAATTAGTCCAGTAGATTCGGAGCCTATTTCATTCAAACAAACAATCAAATAATTGTAATACTTTTCTTTCATACGAAAGCAAACAAGCGGATCTCTTGATGGTAAGATATAACCGTCACCTATATACAGCAAAGGTGTTAATGGTGCGTTACCAACCTTGAGTCTGAGATGACAAGATTCTTGCGTAAGTGTACCGGCTACTTTCCAAACCGGAACACAACAATGGCAAGCACTACCATTATTGCGGCAGGAATAAGTAAGGTGGTGGTACCAATGCGGGCGAGTCTCTAAAGATTCTACCACCTAGTTGAGTTTAGATAAAAATACAACTGTATTTTTTTTCTTGCTAAAAAAGACTCTTACCGCATGCTCGTGCAGAATATATTCTTGTAGATATACATATGTGCAGAAGTTTCAGACAGCGCTAAACTGTCTACACAACGGTTCAATAAATCTAGTGTCCTATTTGCTCATACGAAAAGTCTTCGTCCCGAATCATATGATCTATTTTCGTCACGCCAATATTAGAATGTGTGTTTTCTCTCATTTAACCAAGACTGACTTGATTTATCTCTATTTACTAGTTTATGTCCATTTTATACATTTGTGACATATGTGAACAAGTATTTAACGTTAACGTTAGCCCGATGTAAGGGCGATATTCATATTGATTTTTTTAAATAGATAAAATACTTCTAATTGATAACATGGAAGGCAGTAAATAGCTGCCAAATAAATAAAAAGAAAAAAAAATGTCGCAGGAAATTTCTGGATGCGGGTATCGCAATGCTGGATGCAGGTATTGCAAGACCTTCGTGGCGACCTTGGGGGGGGGGGGGGGGTTACCTTGCAATGCGCGTCTATCGGCTGCCAGGAAATCAATTGCGCTTTTTCGAAAAATCCACATGTGCGATAAGTGACCAATACGGGAATCGAACCGGAGACTGCTTTTAGATCATACGGCTAACCACTGCACTCACGTCTAACCAATGATTATATATTATTGACATTTTTGAATCTGGTTTGCGCAGGTGGAAAAAATGTCAGAACGACTAACGAGACAGATATACAATGAGTAGGTTTCCAGCCGTTTCGAATATAGGTCATGCCTAAGAAATGGACATAGATACATACCCCGAAAACCAAAACCCTACTTCAGTTGGGTAAAAATTTTACTCGCCTCGCAGTCTGAGGACAGATTCTTAAGTATGTTATAGGTAGGTTCTATTCTATTTTAACAAATTGTGCTGTTGTTTCAACTTGGACATTTTGGCGAGCGGAATGCTCAACCTGGTAAATTAGTATTTGTGGCCCTATTGGGTAAAATTATATCTTAGAATGAAAGAACATTCATGAATGTTGGAGCGTTGTTTAAGTTACGTAATCCGAGTCGGTTCATGGTTACGTTATATGGCTATTGAATCCAGTCAGACGCATCCTGCCTACGCTTCATTGAAGCCATTGTATTTTATCATTGCATCTATACCTACAACGTTTAAACCTTTTATTTCAATAAGAAATACTCGAAAGCATTTACGATATAAAATAAATGAATGAATTCTAGTTGGCCTTGGAAAAGTATCAGTAGTAGGAATTTTTATTGGGAATGACTTAGAATAATCGGAAGTCACCTGTTTCCTTTTCCACTATTATACGGACATCCCAGGGTCACCACACCTTACTAATTTTCTGATGAGCAAAATATGTATAATAGGATAGTGTTAGTGTGTACAGTAAATGTATACATACTCGCTACCTAACCTACTTTACCTATAACCTACCTACCTATATTCACTTAGATTTGGAAAAACAACGTTAGTCCATTATTTCAAAGAGTCGTCATAGATAATTTAATCTCTCACCCTAATCTGATGGTAGTCTCAGCGAGTGCTTACACTCATACTACGCACTCTCAGTTAGACAACGTAGACTTCCTTGCGGATCCCACGGATCAAATTATACTGCCTAACGCTATAGCTATACAAGCATTAGCGACAAGATTTCCTGAAAAAATACATATTCGTTTTCTCCATATTTTCAAAAATCGGTGCCCTGCAGCTTACACTGCGGATACTATTTTACTTGTATGTATCTTCACGTCCATTATCCCATACATAGGTGGTGAGCAACGTCGTCGTCATTAGCATTCCGACGAGAAGAGCTAGTAGGAAGAATTGACAAACCATGGTAAGATAAAAGAAGTCGAAGTCTAAAAGGGCGGCCATGACTGAAGTATCTTGACGAAATCGGTTGCGCATTCGGTTTAGGCGGATTTAAGAGTCACTGATACCGATGAGAGTGCATGAAATAGTGATGAATGTTCGGGTTCAAAACGGGTATGAATCGCGATATTTACCGCGATATTCATATTGCTATGTTCTGACAATTCACCCCGCGAGGGACGTGGCTAGATTATCTATAGAAATAAAAGCGAAAAGTAACTCACTAGTCACGAAATCTGTTTCAAATTTTGTATGGGTTTTTTTTAGGACGTAGGTGCTCACTAATACTTCGAAGGGATTTGCGAAATTCGACTGCTAGGCTTTGTTTTTGGGATCAATTGTTTGTGTGAACTTCGTTACTGGAAGTGCTAGGTGTCAAACATTTTGCAAAGGGGTTCTTTTTAGATGGGATTGCACGGAATCGACGTGACCTAAATTCCCACGGGAACGGAATCTACATGTTTCAGAATTATTTATGAAAAAATATGTTATGTTCCTATAATGTTTGTATGTAGGCAGCTCCTACGATAAAGGGATTAACGGCATAATATTTTACTGTGGACCTACTAGGATAAAATCGAGGCGAGTCGTTAGTATAATAATAATAAATTAAATTATCAAAATTAGATGAAACAAAAGTTTGATTCATCTTATACAGAAAGACGAAGTAGCTAATTCGAACCATTCTCTAAGCGCTGAAGAGCGCTTGATTTGATCTCAATAGTGCTAGAAATGAAATTTACACATCGGATGACCTTTGACTGTAACGCCTTGAACTCACTCACTGAATCCGTATCGCGATGTTCTTCAATAGTTGTCTAGTTTACTTCAGATACTGTTCCTTAAAGACACGTTTAAGATATTTAGTTACCATAATAATATCATACTTCTTACCTTACCTTCTATTATTATAAATGCGAAAGTTTGTAAGTATAGATAGATATTTGTTACATTTTCACACAATAACTACCGGAAGGATCTGGTTGAAATTTGGCATACAGGTAAACTATAGTCTGGAGTAACATATAGGCTACTTTTATCCCGGAGAAATTTACGGATCCCGTGGGACATTTTTTATTCTTTTACAAAAACGTAGTCGAGACCCCAGCTAGTCATAACTAATATTAATATCTACTTAGTCTTGGAGCAAAGGTTTTAATTTCATGGCTTTCTATGGCTTTAATCTTTTGCTGTCTCCTGCATTGACAGAGAGGGAACCAGAATTTTTTTTCCTATTACTTCTATTAAAAGCGTTGTAGGTCCAAGACAGCGTAGTATTTTTCCTTGTGCGTCCTGAGTTTATAGCGCAGTGATGCCGCAGTCGCCGCTGTTGATGATGACGTACAGAATTCACAGAAAAATTTTAAAAAAATCTTCGTAATAAGTTAAGGCTGCGAATTTCCACTGTGCGGTTTTTTCTCTCCGAATTCTGTAACATATTTAATCTTATACGAGTATGCGCACTGGCGGTAAAAAAATAATCGCGAAATATAACTAAATAACGCACAATATAATTCGCAGGAATTAATATCGCGCTGTGAAAATTTGTAGTGCGGACAGGGTCTTTTATACATTTATTATGCCTTATATTGTACAACAATTAATGGAATACAAATTCAAATGGAAGCTAATCATTGACATCATCTTTTGTTTAACAAACTGTAGCACCGAATTCTTGGCGTCTACCTGTCGGTATCGTACGCATCGGACGCATCGCATCAAACGGATTTTAGTATTCTTTGTATAGAAAATCATTCAAGTACATCCACAAAGCCCCAATGCTGATCACTTTTGAAAGGCGTCGCCGGTCACAAATATATAGATCAGAATACTCTGGAATGTCGGCACATGACTCCTGAGCCCACTCCTCGCACGAGTTGCGCTGAATCCAGTCGTCGTCATGTTATTCTAAGTGGTG
>DVZW01000097.1:0-13292 GCA_018237805.1 Mesosemia grandis
GTAATATTAAACAAATGACTTTGATCACACAAATGATCTTTTGGGTAGGCCTGTATATTTTTTATTAATTTACCTGTATAAACAGGTAAATTATTAAAAAAATATATAGGTATAAATAAATATTAGCAAATAGCACTCCTCTGGTGAATACATAAACTGTTTGTCGTAATAAAAAATATTTTATTACGCACACGCTAATATATTAGGGCAGTCCGCAAAAAGTCTTGAAATCCGGTTGTCATATATTGTCAAATAATAATTAATATTCTGGACTGAATTTTTTGTAGTCAACCCACTTACAAACAACTTACTTACACTTATTAACATATTTAATTTAACATAAAATCCTTTTCATCGTATAATCAGTTCGGTGAACTTCAACTTATACTTGGATCTTAGACCATCAGTCTCCCAACCAATGACATTTTGATGATTTGTTGATACAGTCTCAAGAACCTATGTACAATATATATGATCGTTATATGGTATGGAAAAAAATAATTTAAAATCTCGAATTATTTGCTTTTGTTATTCAGTGGATATTTATATAGGATGCTAAGAGTTTCCCCGTTCAATCTCTAAATATGATCTTACTTAATTTTTTTATTCTTCGTTAAAATTGATTGAATTATAATAATTATAAAACTCGCTTTTTTATTAATATCGAGTATACAAGTCGCACATGTGTGAACTAGTTTCACCTCTGCCTACCTCTACGGGATAATGGGCGCGATATATTTATTATAGTAAATATATATAATATCGCGGTGATACATAAACATAGATTAAAATTAGAAGAGAATCCATCATACTATGATATGCGTAGTTTTTGAGAATTTGAAGAGTTTAATTTATCGTGTAGAAAGGCAAAATAAATAAGCAAAAAGATCTCATAATGGTAAGAGGTAGCCGTCGCCTTTGTTAATCACGCACATTATCCCTGAATAGGTAGGCAGAGGTAAAACTAGTGCATACCAGTGGCGCTAGTGTGTACTAGTAATACCCAAGATTAGCCAGTGATATTAAGTCTCTTGGTGTGATAGGTAGCAAACCACATATTCTAATCCTGGGCAGAGAAGTTTTTTCCGTAAGTTTAATTAAGCTTGTATAATTGTAAGTATTGCTTACCCGCAAGGGACCTGGCGTGATCATATAATAATAATAATTTAATAATTTTTTCTTATTACCTCTATTTCTTACACATTTAATAACCTTGTGTAAAAAATGTAAGCACCTTCGAAAATAAGCTTCTTCAAGGAAACGGTTCAATGGTTAATTTTAAATGAGAAAGGATTATTTAATTTTGCCATCTCAAAACACTGATAAATAAGCAAGCAATTTTCAGGAATTAGCAATTTTTACAATTAATATACATGTCACAGCTAACAACACATAACGTAAAAATATTTATGCTTTTATTACTTCACATATAACTTGGATTTTTAAAATCTATAAAAATAGTATAAACTTGAAGAGTTAGTCTGTTTGTTTAGTTGATTATACGCGATAAACTCTGAAACTACTGGATCGATTTTAAAAATATTTTACTAATAGAAAGGTACGTCTTCTGCAAGTGCCACAGATTGATATGTACCGCGGACACAGCCGGGGCGGTAGATGTAAAAATGGAAATAAAATACTATTTGTAAGTACAACCTGATCGAGTTAACTTTACACCTCGCAGAAATGCGGTGCCTTTGATTGCACCTACAGACTTCCCCACCATCCCCTTGACAAGTAACTTGGTCAATATCTTTGTTATTGATAATGGTATCCACGGATCCGAGACTGCTACGTTTTTTATTTATTGTAGTCACACTTTTTAATCGACATGCAATAGTCTGTGAAATAACGAGCATTGTGTACACAATTATCTCGAACACGTGATATAATCAACATATATCAGCAATCACTACGGATTATGATTAAGCAATTAATTATAATCAACATTAGTTTGGTTGTTATTAGGGCTCAATGGTTTGATGGAAATAATAAATCTATTAACAACAGTGATTAAAGACGAGTGTTCGAGACATTAATCTTTACGCAACTTAGAATAATATTTAATCTAGACTTTTAGGTTTAGCATATAAATCGCATACGGATCTCTGATTTCATGATATAGTAGTCGGCACACTTACGCAACATTCTTAACATTCCTGTCTCAAGTTTGACAAAGCACCATACACAGCTTGAATATATAGATAGAGGCTCTTACTGTCAAGAGATTCATGTGCTTGTTTTCCCTCTAATACGATATATAACTATTTTCATACACCAAAACAAACACCAACTTTCACAAACATACATACAATACCCCTCCTTTTTTAAAATAAGTTAATAAAATTTATACGGCACCAACTCTGATACATGACCTACCTAACAAAAAATAACAAACGCACTAGTCGCCCGTCCCTACGATTTTCAAATGTTCCCCTCGATTTTTCATGTTTTCTGGTTTCGTTATCAAGGAATCACTTCTTTTGTTTTATAAACGACAAAGTTATCCGCGAACACACATAAAAACACATATACGGTCGAATAGAGAAACCTTTTATAATGTCAGTTAAGAAGGTAAAGATATTTATTTTATTGAACGAGCATAATAAACACCCAGACAAAAACAAATAATTCATTCAATTTGCACGCCAAATTGAATAAATTATTTGTTTTTGAGATAATTATGTAATCAAACATCATCCTATTAATACAAGTAAACCAGATGTTACTAAGTGTAATTCATCACAACATATGTTAATTCAATTATGTTTACATAATATTATACCTTATTAAGTTTCAAGGAACAATTGCATCTTAACAAATTTCTAGTCTGTCTGTTTATAATTGTATTAAGAAACAGACTATTGACAGTTAATATAGCATTTTGTTTTTGTAAAACTAACAAACTAGTCAAACTTTTTTTGAAATTACAACATTATTCACCAAAGTTGTGTAATGGTGCGTTGCCAACTTTGAGACTGTGATATTAAGTCTCTTGCATAAGACTGACTATCTTACCCACCAAGTTGGAACACAACACTGACATTATTGCGACAGGAATAAGAGGAACAGTCCCAATCAGGGCGAGTAATCGTATTCAACCACCTATAGTCTTTCCAGTCATTTATTTTCTCGATAATGTTTATCTTTTGCACTTTTAAAATAACTACCGCAGATATGAACTTACTTTAATTTAGTTGAATATTATATAGGATCAAGGAATTAGACAGTTGTCATATCTTTTACAACTTTTGCGTGGCATGACGCAGAAACTAAATTCTAAGGGACCAGTCAATGTCTTCAGAAAATAATCTAACCGATATTTCCCAACATTATGATCTGACACTGGATCTTTTGCGTGTAATCTGACACCAGTACCGACTAGGCAATATTTATGCAAAGTCTAAAATAAAAATACTCCATTGAAGCCAAATTACTTACATCTTGGCTTCATTAAGTCGCCTTTAATAAATTTAAAACAAGAATAATAACAAAGAGGAAAATTATGTTTGATTTCCTGTTTCCGGATAATTTCAACGAAATATATCTTCTATTACAATGCTTAAGATTTGTTTTTCATATTTCTACGAACATATCTTTACGCTTTTAGGCTGTTCAAGGGTCGTTTTAGGTTTATATGTAGGACACCCTCGTGAAAACTTATAACTGACTGGAGTTATATCATGTAGCTAATAAAAAGGAAATTGTTCATGTCATTTTTAATCCTAAATTTATTTTATAAGAAATTATTTCATACTTAGTTACTCATACTCTTAACATACATCAATTAATATTGCCGCAAAGATATTATTAATAATAAAAATAAGTTTATTATTATTATTGTTATATCATCACGCCAGATCCCTTGCGGGTTATACAGAGAGAAACGAACGCCAAACATCACGTATCAGAGACACAAGTTTCGCTTTTCATGCGCTCTCGTCGGTGACTCTTGACTTGCTTTCTTCTATTTCTATCTCAGGATAATTCTCCTACTCGATTTAACAGAAGTATTAGGAAATACTTCTGTTAAATCGCTGCGGGTCCCAAAACAGCTAAACTTTTCCCTGGGCATCCTGAGCTAGCTCAGTGTCATCACTTGATTGCCGCTGTTGATTCTGGCGTACAGAAGTTACAGCGATGGGAATGAGAGGCGGGTCAATTGCCCAATTTCTCGTCTGTTTCAGTGACTTCGACTTCTTCTAAGGCGCGACCAATTTGGAATAGGTCAGTTGTAGTCGCCCATTATATTGCGTTCCTTCTACTTTTGAATTGTATATGTGTTTATTTGTTCCTGACCCTACATACATTTAGATGAAAGAGTATAAAAATACGCAATGGCATAGTCATAATAATATTTTATTATATGATTATATATTAATTATAATATATTATTATTCCACTTTATAATGTTCAAAGTAGTAATAATAGCTCATACATTTTTTCCATTATTTTTAAAAAGAATTATGATGAAGATATTATTGCAACATAGCTAGTAGGACAAAGTTATATTTTCGTTTATTTATTTTTGCCACTAAAATAAATATAAAAGGTTATTGATATTAATTCTCCCATTGTTTATTCGGCCAATGTGACTAGTGCAAGCTTGTTTCGATATCAGGAACATAAGCAACTTCGGTCTGCTACTTCTTTTTGGAAAAACGGACACATATAAACCAAAATACTGAATTTGTGACTGATTGACTATATCAACAGATGCCTAAGGCCATGAGTCTATTACAATATATTAAAAAATAATAAATTTAAAATTACAAATATTTTATAATCATCATACAGTAAACAAGTTAATATAATATAGGTAAATAGCAAGCGCCAAAATTTCCTCAAAATCTGTATACGTGTTTGTAAAGAGAATTATCAGAAGCCTAGAGGCTTATACGTCGCCTTTGTATAGCAGTGCACGTTTGCAGACTAAGTAATGACAATGTTTGGTATCGCAATCAGGTTACACCTAAATTTAACCAATGAATATTTTGAATAGTTATTACAGAAATAAACAGAAAAAAATTAATAGCTCCCGTAGTCCGTAGTCTTCGATCTCAAGTCCGATTGTCGGGTCTGGTACTTTGTCTGTTTTCAGATTTTCGATCCTTTGAAAGTTACAATTCGTTCCTCGTGTAACCTAAAAGTTCATTAATGAATAATCCATATTAATGACATAAACTTCTTCGCATTATTCAAAAAAAATCAAAATATAAAAGTTTTAATCGTCATCTTTCTTAACAATAATTATAATCATTGATGGGCTCTCCTTTTAAATACAGTTAAAGTATATGCACTTTTTTCACCTTACTCTTTTTCTAAGACACTTTATATCTTAGTTTGTCTATTCATCCTATTTCTTACCAATCTTCATTGTTACTACACTACTATAGTAGGAAAGATACATAAGTATATAGATACATATGTTTTGATAGTAAAAGATAACTGTCGTTGCCTACACTACAGTTGCAAATAATAACAACCCGAAAAATAAAAATTTGTTCTATCCAACCCGGGAATAGAATTACAATCATAATATTATTATTTACAAGTTTGCACAAAGTTGCATAGTATTTGACTTTGTTCGTTTTGTTTATTTGGTGTTTATTCTAATATTTTTGTTTTTTTTTAAGATATTTGGTTTTTGTTTATTTTATGTTTAGTCGACTAGTTGGCTTAGCGGCACTCATGTCTACTGATGCCGCCATTATTAGTGCTTATCACTTTTGTAGTGTTTTTCAGGTTAGAATAGCCAATTACACTTACGCAAACAACATCCCAGTTTCAATTTTAGCAATACACCATTAAACCTCTAGGAAATCGACCTGATTTAACGCCTCCTTTTTGTATTAAAATAATCTTAGCCTGATATCTCCTCTTCCTACTATCGAGTGCTTTTAACGATATAAGGTTTAATCGCACGAAACACCTCTCACCAGTGCATCGTTGCAATTTCATCAGTGTATCACTCATATTGCTGCAATAACCCCTTTTTGAAGCGAAACAAGGGCTTTGACATGCCTGTAGTACGATCATAATTTTCTAGGAACTCTACAGTGATATACATTACTTATGCTATCACTACATTTTGGTGTGCATATAATAACTAAAATATAAATATATCTCATACTGAATCATATATGCTATTTATATGAATGGGTTACAAAATGATTGTCCTTAATCAACATCATTAGTCTTCATTATTTTAATAACTACTGGGCATCAACCTTTTCTAAAACTTCACTACAGATTATGAGCGAAACTTCTATCCCTCCAAACGGATCATAGATCATCGATTCATGTAACTGAGAATTGATCCATTTTTTTTAAATATTGCTATTCTAGGTGTTTTCAGCTATAGAGGCCTCACTACACACTATCTCAATTCATTATATTGATAAATATAAATATTTATCATATATAACCGTTAAATATTTATTAAACACTCACATTCTATAATAGTGATAGACAGAGAACACATTTCCGCGAATGTTCACTTAAGGATGTCAAACTCCATTTCGATAGTCACAAGATAAATTGTGTTCATCTTAACACGTAATAGATAGAACAAGACATATTTCATTTTAATTTCAATAAAATCATGTATATTTTATTATATTTACTCTAAATAAATCTAAAATACTTTTTTAAGTTCGGTCTGTCTCAAGATCATTAGTTACAAACTCATGATGACACACTAATGAATTTGATGGACTTTTTGGTAGGAATTCGACGGATGTGGACTTGTGATCTCTATTGAATTTTAGATTTGGTTGCAAAAAGTGATTTAGCGAATAATAATGAAGGTGTGGAGCGCGCTCGCTTCACTTTGTATACTGCTTTCGTGGCGTTAAGTCAACTTTTGGGGATGTCTCGGTGTCGAGCTGGAACGTGCGTACAGTGTATTTTGCATGCTGTGCGGACTTGTTCCAAAGTAATTTAGTTTTATCTTCGAACAATAAATCATTATTTAGTATCCAAAAAATGAACAATTCAAGTGAAATCGCGTGTTCCTTCTGATTGTGTTGTCCCAAGAAGTCGATGGCCACCCTTTTTTTCTGCGTAAACTTTTACGCTCATGACATAACTAGGACAGACTCAAGACAACTTGAATTTTGACTTTACGTGTATATATATTAAATATGAACGAAAAAAGCTTTTATGGACAAGAATCCAGACCCGTTACAAACAATTAAAAAAAAATTAATGAAATATTATAAGTTTGATAATGATTACTTTACTTTATTGACTTGTTTAAAATATAGTAACGTCAAGCTGTCGCGTGACCAGCGCCATCAAAGTGATATCGTTTGGCGCAGTTTTGTGATTTTATACTTAAACATTTGTTTTTATTGATATTACAAAATATTTTTTGGAAATATCAGTGTCATTTGTTTATTGTGTAATGAAGAGTAATTAAAAATATTTTATAAAAAATTACAAATACCCCATTCGACGAATTTACCAACCTACATTGTGACTACCGGGTAGTACAGTTCTGTGATGACTCCCCTGGATTTGTCTAACTTATTCTTGCGGTAATAACGGTATCGTCATTGTCGTTTTCCGCTTGGACGATAGGGAACAATTATGCAAGAGACTTGAACATGCTCGTCTTAAAGATAACAACCAATAGCGTCAGTAATAAATCACCATCAGGAGGTCCATCCTTATTCCAATACTTGAAATATATAAATATCATCAGAATAGTATGTAGTATGGCAGATATAACAGAAGTATTTATTTTGTTAATTAAGATTTAAATACCCAACACCATTGGACATCGTCATACGGTATCATGCTTAATTCTACATTCTACAAGAGTAAGTCTCAATTTATCTTCGATAATCGGCTTAAGATTAATTCAATTAGAAGCTTTAGCATCCTTCGCTTATTATTCTTAGTTTTTTATTCCTTATTGTAGCCTACGTTGAAAAAATAAAGTATTGTTCCTAGTAATTGCCTTTCTTTGAACGCTTTCTATAATAAAATAAGTTTGAAAGTTTATAGTTCTTGCTATTCACTGAAGTCCATGATATAGTTTCTCTCCTTTAAAAGTACAATTGCTTTATGTTGATTTTGCTCTTTTTTATATCATGTTAGTCGTAAACAACCTGACGGATTTTCTGATAGTAAGAGAAAACCGTCGCCTATTTTTGTTATACCAAAAGTGTTATGTGCGTAAGTGGCTTTATTACGTATTTTATTAAGTGGCATCTGTCCGGAAATATCTCCTTTTATCAGTGTGATCCTTCCGTATCGTTTATAGGAATGCGTGTGATATTAAGAGTGAATAACAAGCACCATTTTCATTGTGCTAGTAATACCGGACAAAATCTACCTGGCAAATTATTATCCGGTTTGTGGACCGGACCAATCATTATCCCTTTTCCTCTATTCTTGTGAGAATGGAAACGACATCGATTAAGCTCACAATTCGTGACGTCTAACTTGAAAACTGAAGCCGAAAAAAATAAAGAGTAAGAATGAAAAAAAAATGTAGTAAAGCGACGCCGTAACCTACAGGGTACGCTCAATTCTGTCTGCTTACCCGGCTGGTGTGTATATAAATAATATGTAAACCCATGTGATAAAATAGACGTGGAACTTGTTTAAATATATGTAAAGGTCTTGATATATTCAAACCTACCAAATTTATTTGACGCAAAACCTTAATGGTTTATAGAGTTAAAGTTATTTTTAGATTGTGTCGAAATGTTGTCTAAAAGCGACAAATTATCCTCAATTTCAAGGATGTACGCATATTATATAACTTAGTACTAAAACTATTAACCAGGCTATCTTAATTCAATTTTTTACATATATTTACATTTCATATACATATATATATAATATATACATATAGTTACATCTATTCAAGCATGCACTGTTGGACTTCTATATACACTACTTATACCGGTCATAAAATATCGCTCACTTTTAAAGTTTCGATTCATATTTTTACCTGAATGTCTGAATGAGGATTATGTTTTCCAGTGTATGTGTGTATGTCCATTTCTTTAGTAGGCCTGGACGCGCGCAAACGGCTGGACGGTTTTTGACATATTAGGTGTCGTTGGGTTGGGTTGGGTTGGGTCGTGAAAAAAGAGGGATTTTGTTTTTTTGTAATTGGGTGTTTTATTTTTGTGTTTAATAAGTTTTTGTTACTCCTGACATCATAACATCAGTCTCGCACATTGACGTGTTCATGTTGGTGACAGATACTTTATACCCCAGTCACAAGATTGGTAATTCTCAACAAACATCTACTAATAACTAAATCTATAGGCGAGGCTTATCTCTAACCATCAGAGTTCCCTCTGATTGTTTATATTTCTGCACATCATATACAAACTAGATATGTACATATTTATGGAGAGTTGGAAAATTCTATAAACATAAAATATGCATGTTTCGAATGGACTTATTAGATCACTTATGACACTAAGCAGCATTAAAATTGTTATATTTTGGACGATGTTATGGACGTGAAATTGTTTTCATTTGCCTACAGACATAAAGATGAAAAAAGTGTGTTAAAATACATTAAAAATGCTCCTATCCATTGCCTCGAGAATAATCTTTAGTCGACTTTTATGATATACCTACATTTAAAAAGAATGGAGTGGTAAAACCACTGAATTTATTATAATTTATATTTGGTATTTCTAAGCCCTTATATTGCCAAAGTTCCTGGAACAAATACCAATGAGAACTAAATATTTTGGTATATAACCGGTTGGTTTTATTTCCAAAAACCTAAACTTTATCTCAATGGACAGGTCTGACATTAAAAAGTGCACACAAGTTGATCCATCCGTTTAGGAACTATGTTGCCTCAGACTGGTACCTTTCTTTTTGGGGGGTAACAATAATTACGTAAAGATAATGATGAAATACATATAAATAAATACTCACTGCTTTATCACCAAGCTGTTCAACTCGACAATGTAAGAACGCGGTCTGCCCGACCACAGTAGTGACGTTTCGAGGCACGTTGTACTCAAAGTATGGGAATGACCCGACGCTGTCCTCGCCATAATGTGCAGTACCTGTAATTAAGTTTACGTGCTAAGATAATGACATCATTCATAAGCGTTGTTGAGACAACTGACTTGCGATAGTTAAGAAACGACCAGGACAATCCTAGCCTCAAAACTATTTTTAACACACAGTGGCGCTAATGTGTATTAGTATTGCCCACGATTATCCAATTATATTAATTCCCGTGATGTGTTAGGTCGTAAGCCTGTTGCCATATCTAACACATCTTACTGTTCATGGCAGTGAAGTTATTTCAGAAAATCTGAATCTTATTAAACCATTTTTTCACTCGAGCAGGAATTTGAACCCAAAATCGACATTGATACCGCTATGTAAACGAGGCGATTACGATAATGATTTATAATATGTTTTCCCATTTTTATAATAAGGTAGGAAATCCAATCGACACGTTGTTGTGGCTTAGTTGTACGTCGTACGTGTATTTCACTACCAGAATTCTTCTCGAAAAATAATAGTCATCTAAAAAATTTAGATAAAAACTATCCTATCTCTAAAGTTGAAATACAAAAGTCATTTAAAAATAGTCCAGATCGGACAAGAAATTCCAGAGTTCATACCGGACAAACATCATGACACATAAACAGTTTTATTATGATCCTGCATGAGTTTTTATTCATACCCCCTAAATATAACCATAATTAAATTATAATTCCTGTCACAATATTGTCAATGCTTATTAATGTCGTCTTGGAGAGTAAGATAGCTGGTACATCTAAGCATTACCGCTCTAATATTACATCTTAGCCGTAAGTGTGGTTTTGTAATATAGTGTAGGTACTACAATGTGCCAGTGTCGGTGTACGATGCACGGGGTCCTGGGTTTGAATGCCAGTTTGGCGAAAAACATTTGTATAATGAGTTCTTTCAGATTTGAAAAACTTCACTACCTGGGGCGGAAATATGTGTCCGGTGTAGCGACAGGCTTTCCACCTGTCTGTCATGATGGGACTTAATATCATCGGTTAATGTGAGTGCACTAGTAGACACTAGCGTGACTGGTGTGTACGAGTTTTACCTCTGTCTAATATTATGGACGAAGTGATATTTATTTATTTTTATTTATTTGTGTACTTAAAAGCCAGGTATTCCGAGAGTTCCATTTTCATTTATTTTCAATGATTATATAATATTATTAATGATTTCAAATCTTAAAAACTGATTTTCAGATTTGAAACCATTGATAATTAGTGTGTACCCGATTTTCGCTACATTTGCTAACTATTAAAACAAATGAACATAATAACGCTGGCCAGATGTGTGTTATAAATTAAAGAGACATAAATACGAATGAAAGTATGTATGAATGTTTAATATTGTATTGTCATTTTCTAGTGCAGAAGTTATTTGTCTCAAAGTGAGGCCCACTTATTCCATTGTGGGAACAAACAAGAAAAATGACCAGTTTTAATGTGGTTAAAAATTTTTGAAGTTTTTATTTGATTGATTGACTATAATTTTCCTATTCGTCTTTCTAAACACCTATTATAAAGGTGAATGTTATGATGGATTGCCCAATTACGCAAGAATATCTTAACCAATCTGGATAAAATGTTACAGCTCTAGCTAAATTTCACATATTCTACATTTTATTCCAGAAAATGTGTGGTATGTATGAGTTGTTATTATTTTTGCAGGTCAATTAAGGACATGAATATTGAATGTTATGATTCCAATCGCTTTGCTCCCTAGCGATCGGAAATCGCACAAAGATTGCAAAAATATTTTTAGTTCAAAGTGTTAACTTATGCTGTCTAACGTTTGGCATAATGCCATCCACTAGCCCATCCACATTTAGCAGGAGTTAAAAATGATGTGGCATGTTATGCTGATAAATATATCAGCATTTTTGTTGCCTTTGGAAAAGCCTTACGAAAGCCGCCGGTTATTCATATGTGTACACTGCACAAGTAGCACGTATCCATAGGTGCACAGGTTGCACATTTGCTTCACATTTTGAGGATAATGGAACAAAATATAGTAATGAGTTGCTTCCGTATGTTTCATATTATGAATTGAAACATCTATGAAGTATTTAATGCTATAACACTGAATATTATAAATAAATCCATATACTAACTTAATATAAAGTTATTTCAATGTATTTTATGTACAGAGACAGTTTTTAAATATACATGTATGGATATTTACTTACATGAATATTTTCTCGAGTTAAATATTTGTGTGATCTCAAATTCCTGTCTAAAAAAGTTATTGTTTTTGTTATTATATCATCACGTCACCGACCATTATCAATACACGTCACGGTATCTTTGGTGGTCTGCAGAGAGAACCGCACGCTTGTTTTGCTTCTTCAACATTCACCATGGTGCCAACTTCTGTTCATTTTTAAATTGTGTATGTGTTGCGTACGGCTTTCATATGATATTTGAAAAATATATTTTATTATTTAGTTATGTGATGAAGGAATGCCATCTTGTTAAATAAATGGTTATGGTATATCCAGTTTAAAAAATAACAAATATAGACTGTACTCGTATTTATAAGATATAAATGTCTCAGTGGTCTATGGAAATACGCAAATGACCCCCAAAGGTACAACATAATGCAGGTAGCAGCCGAGTTAACGAGTAATTAACTTAATAGACTCATTAGTTAACAACTCTGAATTTCTGATTTCGCACTTTACTCTCGTTCATGAATAAATTTTAAGCTGATGTTTAAATTTACATATTTTAAGTTTGTACATGATAAATAGCTGAATATGCCTTTGAAGCCTCTGAAAATTTTAGCACGTGTACATATGGACCCAAATCTAAAACATGTATGGTTAAAAAAATAGACCTTAACGCCTAAAACACGACTATATTCCACATTTACACCAGGTGGAGAGCATATCTCTAAGGCCTGCAAAAATTAGATGTGGAAGATGATGAACCTCGTCAGCAATATTAGCACTCGCGTGAAATGAGTGGTAAGAAAAATATAAATAAAATTATCAATTCAAATTAATAGAAACATAATAAGATTATTGCATGATCTATGGCGCAAAGGTAATACAGATGTTAATGTTACTTTATTTATAATACAACTGGGAAAACTAGCAGAAATGAGGCCAGAATGGGATCGTGATATTTAGACGGAATGTCGCGACAAAATCTGGTTGACAAAGAGGCTTGATCGATTCAAATCACCCCCAACGGACACTGGATGGACTTGTGATCGGTGTGGCAAGTTTTGCCAGCCGGCAATAGGGCTTTTCAACC
>DVZW01000098.1:0-13231 GCA_018237805.1 Mesosemia grandis
GGTGCAAACAACTCACTAGGAACGCCTACAGGCTACTATCTTAGCAAAAAAGAAAAACACGTCAGTGCAACATACTTCAAGGCAATATAGCACAATATAGCACAATTTTTATCTAGCAGATTTATACCTAGACACACATGTCCGTATGCAAGTTGCACGCTTGGGATGTGTGCGCGGAGGCTGTATGTGTGACTAGAGACGCGAGCGCGAAAGTTTTGCATATGTGTAATGTTTCGAGATATACAGGTGACAGAGGCGATACGCGGTGGGCGGGGCCAAGGGAGGGGTGAGACCTATCGGAAAGAGATGGCGGACTTGCTATGATAATGATGTTATTGCTTTCTTGATGTTCGTTCTCCTTTAGTTTTATTATTTCTCGATCTACTTATAAGGCGGTATAAATGTTAAGTGTGAGCTCTTGTAAAATACGTTTATTGTGTCTTTATAGCACTCGGGGCAGGAAGGAATGCAAAAAGTGGACATTATAGATTAAAGATTCTATAAATATGGGACGTGTCATTACTTCTGAGCCCGAGACAGATAAAGTTCATCGCACATGTCAAATGACAACGGCGATACGTTTGCGACAAACATTATTTCATTTATGCTATAGTGTTCGATAATGACAATGTGCAGTCCACGGTCATTTGTCTTAATTTATTTGATACACACTTACCCATGCCACGTTATGCGAAAAGGACACAACCACATCGTTATATCGACGTTATAATGCCACATGTCTGCTTTTTATTTGGTTTAAATTATTTTTCCACTGTACTGTAACCTCATTATATTTCACTTTTACTTCATTTTTTACTAAAGCTGCAAATAATCAATGGATCTCCTGGTGGTAGGAGATAGCCTTACTACGCTACGCTTATTTACACCAAAGTTGCTAATGATGCCAACCTTTCTAAACAACGTCGCCAGCCTTAAAATTGATATGTTAAGCGTTTTTCAGTTTAACGGCTACCTTACCTGCTCAACCGGGACAATGATACCAATCCAATCGAGTTGTCGCTGAACTGACCACCTAGTAATCACAATAGTCTGTTCTTAATGGAGCCTAGATCAACACAGAGGCTAACAATTAACTTCAAACATGTATATTACATCTCTTTTGTTACACACTTTCAATGGAGTTACAAAAGCAGCGTTGTACGAGACATCATTAAACCGAATATTCCTATTTGATGCGTGGAATCACTTATGTAACTTCCTCGTTAATATTAGCATTCCAACGTAAGGGACTGAAAGGGAGGCAATGCACTAACAAGAGCTAAAAAAAAGTGATTAGATTAGGAGACAGAATTTAGGTACCTCTTTCTAGGAATAAAGAAAAACATACTTAGATACGCCATTCTCTAGATAATATTCCTTAGTCACCTTTCACGGCACCCTGCTAAAATTAAGTAGTGATATTTTAAGGCCGGCACTACGCGGCAAAAGTAGTATATTATTTCTTTAAAAATTTAAGGTAAGTTTGTATTATCAACAGATGGAGATTAATTTTAAATAATCGTTATTTTGGTCTAGCGGGACCGGAGTTGTTTCTCCGACTGACTTATGCACAAGGTCCTGCGTTCAATTTCCAAATCCGACAAAAAAATGTTTTATCAGTTTTTCTGAAAGAAACTGCCCGTGGTAGGATATGTGCATGATACGGCGATAGGCTAGCCACCTGTTATATCATAGGACATAATAATCCTATCGGCCAATCGTAGATGCACTTGTGGCACGTAAATGGACACTAGTATCACTCCTTTCTACCTACTCCTTTGAGGATAATGGTGTGACGATATTTCTTTTAATCAGAGAAAATTGATTGTGCAAAATAATAGCCATTTACATGTCGTTTCAACACAACCAATCAGATGAATGCGTCATTATATACTCAAAGTCAACGTAAATGCGTCATTACGTGTGAAGTTCACAAACTCGTCACCTTAACGTTTGCTGTACCGATCTGAAGCCAATTTTAATTATGGAAACGCGTTCCATATCGCCGCACGACTGCGCCAACGCGCGTTAACTAACCGCAGGCTAAATGAATCGCGATATTACTACGTCATGTGCATATTATATGTACTAGTGATGGGACGTATATACGGCTAAATATACGACGTTTTTTAAAGAAACTCGAAACATCGCTATATTATTATTTCATTGGCTCATTATATGTAGGAACTAGTGATGGGACGTATATTCGTCTAAATATACGACGTTTTTTAAAGAAACTCGAAAAATTGCGATAGTACTATGTCATTGGCTTATTATATGTACTAGTAATGGGACGTATATACGTTTAAAAATACGATTTCTTTTAAAAGAAACTCAAAAAATCTCGATATTGCCACGTCGTGTGCGTATTTTTTTTAATAAATTGTTTTTGACGGCTCGGGATTCTTGTCCTTACAAGCCTTTCTTCGTTCTCATTACTAATTATTACACATACACGTAAAGTAAAGTCATAAGTCGAGTCGTCTTGAGTATGTCCTAGTCGTGTCATATTGGCTCCTCTCACTCTACGCAAAGCGACAGTGAACTTTACGCGGAAGAAAATCGCCATCGAATTCTTGGGGCAACACAAACGGAAGGAATACGTGATTTCACATGTATTCTTCATTTTTGTCACTTGATTTATTGCATAACACACTCATTATTATTCACTTAATCATATTATGCACAAAAACAAAAATTTAATTGAAATCACAAGTCTGCTCTCGTTGAGTACCCGCCAAAAATCTCCCATGTGCGTATTGAATATACTAGTGATAGAAGGTATATAAATAAATATACCCATAATTATATAAATCTAAATATACCCATTATTAAGAAGTTTTAAAGTTTTTTTTAAAATCTCAATATTACTATGTATAGTGCTTATTGGAATAAACAGGCTTTATTATTATTATTATTATAGTGCTTATTATTCTAGCACACAGGTCTAAATATAGGCCAATTTTTATTAGCAAACACAAAACTATATATTAATGTATTTTATATCTTCATACCCACCATCCCATAATGTGCAGGCAGAGATCACGTTTGTGCGATCTAGATGCTGTAAAAACACCGACGTGGCGAGTGGTGAGCCTCGTCCCTGTCCTTAGCAATCCAATAAAATGTCAGAAAAGAGATAAAAAAAAGATAGGAAAAAAATATTGGGGTAGGAGACAGATACTAGGATACTATTTTCTCGAAGGAGTCAGTTTGAGAAAGTAGGCGCAATCCATACAAATAAACAAAAATGGAGAATCTGTTTGTAATATTAAAATAACCGTTTTTTACTATCGGTTAATATGTATATCAAAGTATTTTTTACAATTATGTATGCCTGTTTGATCCGGCTAATATCTGGAACGGCTGGACTAATTTTGACTGGCTGGACTAAAATTGAGTAAATTAGGCTAAAATTTTTTGTCAAATCCCAAGCGCGTAGCGGAGACTTTTGGCGGAACTGTTTAACCTCGCTAAAGAGCGAAACAGATATGCGGTGTTGACTGCCAAGCTTTACTAGTTGGAAAGGCATTTCAAGAAAAAAAAGACAGTCATGCGACTGACAATCCTAACATTATTACTCTAAAGAAATCACAATATTTTTTTTAAATTATTGATGCCGATATTTCGATCTAGTTACATAATAGTATTCATAATAATAAAAAATAATCATAAATATCTTTATTATGTCTATATTTCTATACTAATATTATAGAATTTAATAGGCAGAAGTCTTTGTTTGTTTGTTTGGTTGAACGCGCTAATCTAAGAAACTTTTTTATACATTTTTTAATATGATTAATTTGTAATATTAATATGTGATATACTTATTATTAAGAATTTACTCAATTCTTACTCAAATTTAGTTGGAGTTCCGCCACATCAACGTTGTAAGGAAAACAAAGATGTGACATTTTAATATATTATTCGATTGTAAACACGCAATATCCGTATTCTCAGAGATTGAGAACTTCACTAATTTGTATATAATATTACCTTTTGTGTTGCGAACTCTCATTAATGAATGTGTCTGCGTTGACGGGTTTCTCTTGATATTCGTTCGTTTTGTTATCTTTAAAATCGGCGAAGTCAAATGAAAGGTTGACTGAGCCGTAAAGAATTTAAGAAAAAGAATGATCGTATGTTAATTCGTTGTTAAAATGATGATTGTTTGTTCAAATATTCATATCATTGTTATCATTGATGATTAATTTTATAGGCGATATAAACATGAAAAATTTAATGTTTATTATGCGAGTAAAAAAACTTGTTTTTTACGTATATATTTGTTATGTTATTACAACTGCCAACCAGTTTCGCGATTCATCGCATCATCTGGGAGAGTGGACTAACAAAACGTAAATTAGTTTGTTAACATATTTTTAAGTTCACATGTATGTAATTAAAAGCAAATTTTTTTAAGTATTTTTGTAAGTAATTTATAAAATTTGTAAAGTCGTGATCAGGTCATTATTTAGCTAATAAGTTTCACTGTAAAATTTGTCAATTTTTTATGGAGTTTGTTATATCTAATGACAGCGAATCTCCAAAAAATATTTTTCGCATACATGAAATCATTTACAGTAAAAAATGAAAATAATCTTACAATTCTGAATTACCTTCACTTTATATTTCAAATAAGTTTTTAATGTAATATATAATACATATAGTCGGTAAAAAGAAAATTTTAAAACTATTAGAATACATTTTGTTAAACATAGAAACAGTTTACTAAACTAAATACGCGCATTCAAAGTAAAATTATACAGGTCGACCACATCACACAAGCATATTACAGTAGTTTAACTATACCTCACAAGTGGTAGTAAGAATTTAAAATCTATTCTTGTCAGTCAGCAACGCAATTCCATCATTCAAATAAGACTTAAAGCTATCCGGTTAAAAGCGATAAATTCACCGAGATCCACGAAACACTCGTTCATGTATTTATCCCATCACAAAAGACAATGTCAACGTAGGATGTACGGCGTACGCAATTCTTTTTCAAGCAGTCATCGTGAGCATCGAACAATACCAGATATTTCCAACAACTGGACATTGTTATATTGTTTCTTTAACTCATTTTTTAAACTTTGAAAAAATGCTAAAATACGGCCACCCCAGTGGCCAGCGCATCTCAACATTTCGACACTAAAACATTGATTTACGACTTTCGCCCGCCGATTGCGCACTAAAACAGCACTTACGTCACTTTCAATTTTAAAGGTGAACACCTATTAGACCCGTGCGTAATAAAATTGCATTTATGTGACTTAAGATGAAATGGTAAATAAATTTAAGAATACCTTTCTGACAGTTTGCATAATTATTATAACAACCGTTTATAGTTAAAGACGTTTATACTGAAAACATGTTGCATTGTTTTAATTTAGTTTAAGTAAATAGTAAAAACAAAAATTTACAAATGGTGCACGAATGATTACCTGTAAAAAAAGATCTGGACGTATCTGTGAAAATGAAACTAACTGCAAAATAATCTAATCCCAGAACATAATTAGGAGGAACTTATATATCAATAATATATTACGTATTTAAGTTTAATTATTAACATAGACGAATCTATTAAAAAAGAAGACATAATTTATGTTTAACCAATTCATAACACAATTAGAGTAATAATGGTATGCAGGGGATTTCGGGGGCAATTAATCGATCTAAGTGTCATTTTTAGGAAACATACCAAAAAAAACAAACCCGTAAATATCAAGCAAAGATTGGTCATCCAGGTACTATATTTTTAGTCACCGACGAAAAAGATTTGAAAAAGTATTAGGTTCATAATGTGTATCTGTTTGACTGTCTGCAACATCATCCAAACAATAAGCCAGTTTGAGTGCATTTTCCGATGTATTTCTGTTCAGCTAAGATGGCTCTTAGCTATATTTGAATAAAAAAATATAGGCTGCAGCTAAAATTATAATTTTTGTTATATATATATTGTCTTATAAGAAAGAGTGGATCAAGGTGGTACTAAAACTATATTTTAATGTTAAATTTCGAAAATCACACATGAATAATAATATAATATAAATATATTATGTTAACTCGTGTTACGCTTCGATGTAACTAGCGGTCGCTTTAACACGAAGCTTTTTAACCGCCCCTGTTGTAAAACTCTTCGCGTCGCGATTGTCCGTGTTACGCTGTAAAACCCACTATTCTTAAGCAGACAACCAATATTCTATACATAATTCCAACATGACTGTAAGCTGGCACTTGGGTAATGAATAAATGGTAGGTCTTTAGAATTAATAAATAATCTCGACATTACAAAAATTATATCTTGTAATAGCTCTTCTTCTTATTTTTTCTTATTGTATGCGAAAGTTATCTATACATAAAGACCGATCACCCCTTACTATCAAGAGTACTTGTTAATATCTGTGCTAATAATAAAATATAATACTATTATAAAATAATGAAACAAAAAATGTAATAGTAATAAATATTATAAAAAGTATATATTCGTTGGTATAGCGGTACTGGTGTCGGTATAAAATGCACTAAGTCCTGGGTTTGAATCCCAAGTCGGGTGAAAAATAGTATAACGAAATTTTAGATTTTTTGAAGAACTTCACTACCCGGAACTGGAATATGTAACCGAAATGGCGGCAGGTTTACCACCTATCACATCATGGGACTTAATCTCTTCGGCAATTCATCATTCCTGGTTTGTAATAGTTTCACCTAATATTTTTTATATACGAGTAAAACATAGTCCGTGCAAATAAATTTGAGAGTTGCTTACGACATCTCTGCATCCTTTATCTATTGATTCTGACTTCGCTATAATGCAATCACCGCAAGCATACTCTTTCAAACTACAAAGTGTACAATTGATGGAGGAATCGGTGAATGAATATAAAAAAAATATATTTAATGAAATGCCCCTGATGATGCTCTAAAAAACAAAACCGGTATGAAGTTTCATCTAGTACCAACGAAAAAACCCACACAACATACAATCAAAATATATAATCTTCTATTATGAAATCGGTTAAGGATCATCTAAACTTGATTATAAAAAAGATATACATCTGAGCGTCGAAATAAAAATGAATGGAAAACTGCAAATGAACGCGCCCTCCGGATGGGCTCACGTCAGCCGCTTGTATCTCATTGTCTCCTTTGTGAGTGGTCAGTTGAAAGAAACAAGAACGTTTCATTATAATATTTAAGGGCCTGACAGACGATACGCACTTCCGTCCGACGCCATATGGCACTGATCTATTTAATTTGTGTCCTTGTGTAACTGGTCCAGTGGACAGCGGCTATTTGTTATACTAGACAATGCCGTGTATTTACCCGTAAGACAATTTTGAATGAGAAGATACATGATGTGAACTACTAAGGGGGTAAGGTTTGACAGCTTTGTTGGTGGAGTGGTTAGCGTACATGCTTAACTACGCGAATCGAGGCTCAGGTTCGATTGACGACGACGCCGAGCAAGCATTTGTGTGATATTTCTGTATTTCTGTGTATGGGTGCTTATCAAATTTATTTCGGTATTTATGTATTATGTATTTCTATGTATTAGTACACGGAATAGTAGTACACAGATAGTATTAGGACTCACACCCACGTCACAAGCAGATAATTTGCTTAATTCGGGCTTAGGTCAATTCGTGTCATTTGTCTATTTTAAAGTACATATATGTAATGATTATTTATTTGTAAGAAGTGTCTAAGTTACAACTTAGTACACCCACGTGTAGTCAACGGTATTAAGAGCTATTATTGTAATAGACAGTAAGTAATAGATAGAATGACTCATAGGCAATTAAATCAAGTGTTTTGAAACTGATTTAATTTCCTATGAAAAAAACTGAAAATAAGGACCTAAACCAGAACTTCGTATATTCGTCTATTCCTGCCTCTATTCTGCCGCCTTTGTCTATTCTGTTTACAGATATCAGTACCATATACAAAATTACTGTTATTCAATAATCACGACAGATCTCTTGCAGGGTAATCAAGGAGAACAGCGCGCCAAACTTCACAACAATAACTGTTCTACGCGTTCAAAGTTTAAACTTACCAATAATACGCCTCTGTAATGACGTCAATAAAAAGGGTAAGCTACTGTACCAGACACTTGCGTAAGAGAATTAACGTCCCAGTAAATAGGTTGGAAACGCACCCTAATACCTTAGGTGTACATAAGTGACAGTTATCTCTTACTATCAGGTGGACCGTCTGTCTATTTGTGGTCATACATTAAAATTACTAACATCTGAAATATAAGAAACTGATCAAACAACGATCCTCTACATAAGCTAAAATAGCTATACCCTAGACTTAGGAATTTAATAAATACTTCAAATAAAAAAAAACGGTCAAGTGGGAGTCAGATTCACGCGCGAACGGTTCCGTACTACGGAACGGTACCATTATCTATAATTAATTACAAATGTATGGTTTTCAGGTTTTTTACTACTATATAGCTATGTTACGCCAAATTTCATATTTCTTGGTCAACGGGAAGAATTTTCTATACATTGAGAATGTCGAAATGGGCGTATCTTTTCTTTATCTTTATGTAGAAGTTTTAGTTTTTCACAGTTTGAAAGGACCGCTGATAATATGATTTTATTTTCATCTGGATATCTGCACGCGTTCCCGAAATAAAGAGTTTGACAGACAAACGGACAAATGGACAACATAGAAATCTTATAAGGGTTCAGTTTTTCCTCTTGAGGTACGGAACTCTTAAAACAATATATACCCCCGTAAATGTCAAGGAATGCAAACCTCTTTAATATTATTTAATTATCCACTCGATCAACAAAATCGTTCAATAAAACATTCATTAGAATGTTCTCATACGTTCATAAACAAAAGGTCTTTATTCATTCAACTTAAAAACAGGTTAAATGGTTGGTAGTACTTAAAACTGAATGTTGGGCGGAGTACAGTGTTGTTAATACAAAACTAAACGAATAATTAAGTAGGCTAACTTATAATTAAGGTGTATAATGCGTCATACATTTGAACTTTTTTGTAAGCCCCTTAAAGTGCTTAATAAAACGCGCAATAGAATTTGTACTTAAGATTTTGACTTTATTATTGTTGTTATATCCTCACGCCAGGTCCCTTGTGGGGAAAGGAGACAACAGAGCGCCAAACATCACTATTCAAACACACCGTTTCGCTTCCTCGACGTTCATAAATCTTTTCATGCACCTCTTCTTTTTTAGTGACTCTTGACTCTGCCTTCTTCCAAGGCCTGACCAATTTAGTCAAGATAAGTCAATCCGTACTGTACAGTACTGGTACCGAGTTACGAGTTTTAATGACTTGTTAATATTGTTATACTTAACGTTGATATTCACCAGTAGCCGTAAATGAATCATCATAATTTCAGCTGAACGAATAGCTGTGGACAGCTGTACATAAGCCTGGTCTTGAAGGCCTATGGCCCTCTCCTAACGAGCGCCTAAATAACCGATCCTGTTTTGCACTCATCCAACCGCAACCTTTAATGAATATCTATTAATAAGTATACGAAGAGAAAACATTTCGGTACCATTTTTTCTATATTCATCAATTTGCTTTATATTTAGTTTGTTTGGTAGCTATTAACGAGTTGTAGTGTTATTAAAAAAAAATTATAATTTTTAATATAAAAAATTAAAGTTTTTATCTATTAATAGAAACACGTTTTAAAAAAGTTGGCCCTGTTTTATGAAAATTACGTTAACGTATTTGGTACAATTAAAGTTTAGGTGTATGGAGAAGTGCAGAATGCTATTTTTTTTAATAATGCTTCTTAAAAACACGTGAAATTAATAAATAAATATTACACTCACTACAATGAGTTTGACACACTTATAATATACACGCTTTATTTATTATAAATCTATGGTATTACGTTCAAACTTATTTCAAATTAAATATAGACGATTTTCGACTCAGGACTATCTATCACTAGTGTTTAAAAATGAGCGAGGACAATATAGTTTACTAGTGGTCCACCTCGGCTTCGCCCGTGATAAATAATTCATTTTTTATAGCCTAGAACCTTCCTCAATAAATGAACTATCCAGCACAAAAAGAATTTAAAAATTTGGTCCAATAGTCTCTGAGATTAGCGCGTTCAAACAAACCAACAAACAAACTCCTCAACTTTATATTGTTAGTATATTTTACCTTTTTGTATCGTTGTAACGATTTACAATTTTCATTGTTTTTAGTTTGTTTGGTAGCGTTTCAATAGATTAAGTGCTGTAAGTTAAAAAAACATAGTATTACCAATTTCGACCGAAATACGAAAATGATTTCATTAAAGTTTAAAAGACAGAATTATTTGAAGATTGGATTAAAGACCTAACGACGCAGAATCAAGTGTATGGGTAAAAGTTGATCTTCACGAAAGTCAGGATTAGAATTACCAAAAAGGGAGTGAAGAACTTTGTATCATACTTCGTAATAATGACATATCATCACACCAGGTCTCTTGCGGGGTAAGCAGAGATAACCGAACGCCAACATCACGATTCAAACACATCAATTTCGCTTGATCTAATTCTTTTCCTGTACACTCCTTGGTTGCGGAGACTTTAAACTGCACCTTCTTCTAGGGCGCGATCAATTTGGTCCTTATAAGTAAGTCATACTCGCCCATAGCACCAACTTCCTTCTTGATTCGCATTGTACTCGTATATCTGTTTCGCGTGTAGTTCCTACGGTATTCTGTCACAATGACAGCCATCTAAGTACGCCCTTCCTCATTTTTACATCGATACTTTTTTTCATTCAAAATCTTTCAATCACTTCTGTATCCTGAACTCCCACACCGTTCCAACGGACTTCACTTGCATTTTCCTTTCGACAATCTTTGTTACTTCGTAATAATTCATTACACGTAAATTATATTTCTTTTACGACACAGCGCTTACAGAAAATCACGAATGACACGTTTTGATTATTCCATTTAATAAACTTCTATAAATAAAGTTTTCGAGATATAGGATTTACACAATATATCATATTCTTAGGCAAGCCGTTTATTTAGCCAACCCACACTCGAAATAACATTAAGCATATAATTTGAGATAAATATATATGTAATTATAATTTACAGTTTCCAAAATATAATGATATATGTAATTCATATTTTACTTTTCTAGCTATAAACACATGCGTAAAGGTAAAATGTAGTTTGTTAGCCCCTTGTAAAAAACAGGTCAACGTGTTGTTGCGTTCCCAAGAGACATAATGACAAACCAACACCTTTTTGCATGTCTATGTAATATGAGTATTAATTTTTACGATAATATTAGATCGCCTCGTTAGTCTAGCGGTAACAGTTTCAGACTGCAGCCAAACATACGCACTAGGTCCCGGGTTCAATTCCCAAATCGGGCAAAAATATGTTTTTAATGAGTTTTAAGTTTCTCCAAAAAACTTCTCGAGATTCTATATATGCCCGATATGGGGGGAGGCTTATCAAATCATGGGGCTTAATATCATCGGATAATCGTCGGTGTGTTAGTGGCACGTAAGTGTTCACTAGTTTTACTCCTGCCTACCCCTGGGAGGGTAATAGACTTGAAGATATTAATCTTACAATAATATACACATCCATATTTTAATCAAATGATTTTCAAGTTAAATAAGCAACTATTGATTTAAGTTATAAGATAATTTTCCGGTCAGTTAATAAAGCCATTCTATCTTTGAGCTCTCGAAGCGAACTGGTTAAGTTGGTTCCAACAATTTTATTACTAAAACTGTGTCGCCTCTACAGCATTTATCAGCAGCGAGTGTTTACTTCATATCTGTATCGAAACGAGATGAAGCGAAGTGAGATTTATGATTCAGAAAAATCTCTTAATGGACCCGCGCATGCTCGTCCAAGATAAATGTGCAATTTCAACTTTAAGAATGCGAGAACCAAGTTTTGACTTCGCATGATATATGTATTTATGTTGTAACCTGAGGACAGTGATTGTTTTGTTAAATAGCCCCTTAAATTTAATATAACATCCCAGTCTCAAAGTTGGTGACGCACAATGGTGCGTCCTTAGACTAAGATTATTTTTTATTATCATGATGGATCTCCGTCGGTTTCGTCAGAACGAAAAGCCGATAAACAGATTGATCTCCTGATAATAATAGATTACAGTTGCATATAGACGACTGTCATCCAAATGGTACATTGTTAACCTTGAAACTGGGATTTTGTCTCATAGGAATATTTTTATGTAAAGTTTTTGTTTTGCTATTGAATGTAATTAGAAAGAAGATAAGTTACATTCTATTGTATGTCTATAAATAATTATTTTTGTATTAATTATGTTGTATATAATTATTTTTATCACTAAAACAAAAAACCGATTTGCATATAAGAATATTATCAATGTAGCCTAATACGTGGTATTGGAGATTAATTGAGATAATTAAAAAGAGTTCGTCAGATGTCATTTAAATTTAAATGAGACCACATGATAAGTATTAACTTTCGAATATAAAAAGAATCATCAAAATCGAAATACAGTCGAATTCTGCTCCTTTTTTGGATGTCGGTTAAAAATACATATTTATAATTATATCTAAGTACACAAGAGATTACAAAAAAATTAAAAGATGATAAAAATCAAAACAATAAATAGCGCACCCTTACGAAACAAATAAAAAAAAGAAAAAACAATTAAATTATATGTCATTTAGTCACATGTGATGTGGAGCTATACAAATGCACCTACTTAAGTTATGCCGGGGACAACGAAGACCTCGACACTGATTTTCAATAGGCCAATTTAGTAAGTTTGACCATCATAATTGGCCTAATGAAAATGGCCAAAATTGGCCTACTTAAAATATTTGTGATCACGTGTTTTTCATAAATTGACTACGACAGTTGGGTCAGCTATTACGAAATAAAAAAATAAAGCATACGAAATAATCCAACAGCGGGAATAAATCGTATACGTCCTAAGCATTCTTACTCTTATGTTTCCGTTTTGGTATTTACTTATCGTATCATTGACATTTATTGCTCGATCTACCTCTTCAATTCTCGAATGACAGATTTCTCCAGCAGCTGAAACGCATTGACTGATAACATATTGTCAGTTTCTCTGGGGACACAAATGATCGGTGATCTTGATTTTTTACCCCAACGATTATCAGTTTAATAAATTAGCGATTTTGCAATATGATTACTATGAAAAATGATATTTATTAACATAAAATTTCCGTATGTCCG
>DVZW01000099.1:0-13225 GCA_018237805.1 Mesosemia grandis
TTTGTTAGTATTATAAAAATGTTCACGACGATTTTAAAATATAAAGTTTTCAAGAATACATCCTAGAATTTATCCGGATTGGAAATCAAAAATAAATCTTATAGAGGACCGAGGCGATAAAATCATGAAATAACTTTATTCCTTCAAAACGATCGCGTTTGATATAAAGTGTTCTGAGACAAAATTGTCTTTTATTAGCGTGCTCAAACACAATCTTTCCTATCGTCCAATTGGCATGACGCGACCCATCCGATCTAATAGAATTGACAGTCATGCCGATTGGACGATAAAACGATGGCGTGTGGCCAGCATCAGCGTGGCTATGCTGGCCACACAATCCTTCCTATCCAATCGGCAGGACGCTATAATGGGATCAAATAGAACTGACCGTGTGTCCGTGGATTGGCATGACAGTTATATTAGTGCGGTATATATAGACAACAGAAGAATTGATCAAACCTGCAGCGTAATGCCGATTGGTTAATGGAAACGATAGTGTATGTTGTGGTGATGGTGTAGTTAACAAAAAAGTGATTCACACAAACCTCTTTCGATTCACCAACTTTTTTCTTCGGAAAAGAGAAAGTCTTTAAATTATGTCTTGCACTCTCGTCGGCTTCGGTAAATCTTTACTCCACATATCTGAAGTGCAACCAATTTGGTCAAGATATGTTAGTCGTACCTCCCCTGTTACATCCATTCCTTTCACATTGTATATAAACTCATTATAACTATGTTATTTTTAAAAGAGTTTTAAAGATATTAGTTGTCTCGCCTCGTTGGTATAGCGGTGCCGGTGTCGGTCTTAATTGCACAAGGTTCAAGTTCGAATCTTATGTATGGCGAAAAAGTGGCCCAATGCGTTTTTTACATTTTCTACAAAAAAAATCACTACACAGGACTGGAATATTGCTCAGTATTACGACAGGTATACAACCTGTCACATGATAGGACTTTATATCCTCGGCACTAGCCGATGACTACATGGGCATACTAGTACGCACTGGCGCCGCTGATGTGTACTAATTTCACGTAAATCTACCCCTTAGGTGATAATGGACTTATTTATATTTATTTATTCAGATATTGGTCTAATTACTAGCAGCACAACCTCAGATTAATTCACGTTCTAAAACATAGCGCTGTTAAAGCTGACCCGTTGTTACAGCGGTTAATTTATTGGGATCAAACAATCCGATTGAGATTAACAAGTAAATGTTTTTGTAGTCGACTGGGATATATTGTGTGGTAAATATATTAGCATTAAATGAAGAAAAAAATAATTTCATATTATGAGAGTTATTATGAGATCATATGTTGAGAGAGTTGTTAAGATATATAAATATTGGGATGATAAATGCACATGGAAATAATTGCAACACCATGGTAGTTTCACATAGAAATAAAATAACTGTTCATTTGTAAAATAATTTTACTGAGTTGTTTTATAGTAATATTTATTTTTTATTTTTTATTTATTTGCACTTTTATACACACTTTTTCTAACATTAAATAATGCTAGATACAGTATAATTAGTTCTTAAATGTACAATTTAAAATAAAATAGCAATTTTAAGGTTTATTGCCGGTTCTTCCGTACATAACCTGCCTTCCAAAACGGTAGAAGAATATTTTTTTACGATAAATAAAAACTTCCAAAAAGTTTTCATAGATAAAAAATAAAAGTACCAAGTAAAGTTGTAAGTATCTTCACGCTCATTGTTCCACAAAGGGGTTGACAGCTTTTTACGCAGTCCACAAATTAACATTGTAGAAATGCCAATATAACGGATAAGCTTCGTTGCGATCGTTGATATTTCAAGAAGAGAGAAAAAAAGAGGAAGCTAGAATGGGACAATTATTGAAAATCAGCGCCATGGCTCTGGTCATCGCATTTGCTGAATAGGTCCTTTTTCTCTGCGATGCCACGACACACGTTTATATAAATTATGTTATCTTTTATTTATTAATTATTATTTTTACTTTGTATGTTTTATAATTTTTCTTTCTTTTTTTTTGTTTTTTTTTATAAAATTATGTTGTGATAGTCGTAGAGAAATAAATGTTTTCTTTCTTTCTAAAAAAGAGTTGATAATTTTTCAATCAAAGTTTAGGGGCTGACTCCTATAATGAATGAGAAAAGACTAGTTAGTAGTAGTTAAGACGTTGGAGAAACTAATATAAATATAGGCATAATTGCATTTATGAGATTCTGTTTAACTACTCTTTGAATATAACGGTACTTAATTGAAGCGTTTCAGTATTTATTCAGCAATTTGGTGTTTTCACGTACGCTGTGGAAATTAGTATATCAATCTTTGACGTGCTGAAAGCATGAGCTCGTATATATTTCGGATGAGAGCTGCATTTAGAATTACAATATGTATTTAACAGATTTGGAGGCTGTGAATGAATTTAGTAATACTATTATATTATAATATTATTATATCATCACACCAGATCACTTGCGGGGTGAGCATAGAGAATCGTGCGCTAGACATCAGGATTCATGGTTCAATATGTAGAAACGCATATATTCGCTAAGTAAATTGAAATGGAAACAGAATGAGGGTAGAATTAGCTCAAGCAGGTTAGAAAAGAGTGGCTTATGAGAAGTTGTTTAACTCCAATGTTAAGAAGGCAGAACACTTAAAATTACATACAAAAGACGTTACCTGTCCTCTGCAAAGTAATTAATATTTAGATGACTTAAATGGGGTCATGAAGCATAACAGTGATAACTTATCGTCAATTCTTCTTTTCGCCCTGAATTCCCACGTTCTGAGTATTTGTCACTTATGGTATATTTTTTATCTTTAAATTTGATTAGAAACGAGGAACAATTTTATTATATTACATTTTGAGAAGGGCGGGAAACTTTAAGTACATGGTCTTAATTTTCCTGCCCATCTTTTTTTTGCTGTTCCATCTTCAATTGACAATGCTTACATTTGCACAAAATATAAAAAAAACTAAAGAAGTCGCATATTTCTTTAGTTTTAGGGACTACATAAGGTAGGTAGTGGTACCAATCTGGGTGAGTTATCGCAGAACACCACCACCTGTTAGTCATAATGGATGTGACTTGTATAACCTTTGCTCTCCTCTTATGAGCTGCAAAGATTAAAGTACAAACATACTCTTCAAGAACAACTAAATTTTCGGGCTACGATTCTGCCAATACTAACGACCCGTATTTGCAGTCTTGGATAAAAACGCCGAATGTTTTCCGTTTGAAGGTTTATTCCTCTTAAGTATTTGATTATATCTGATGTAAGAACCTGAATGTTTAATTCAGATCACACGATTTACCTTTAAGATCCTCGTTTCGCTTACGAACGGAATTCAAGTAAACAAACATGTCAGTAATTTATTTAAATTTAACCCATACTGCTTCTGTAGTGTTAATGCCGAGTTAAAATCTTGGTTGATTTTTATAGTAGGGGCAAATAAACACGAGGCTCACCTTATGATAGGTTAACGCCACCGTAAAGCTCGGTTCGAGCACTTTGTGAGTTGAAATTTTTCGAAATTATTGAAGAGCGTTATATAATAATTGCGTTGCATAATATATATACTAAGGGTAATTTCATTCTGTTTTTACCGCGATTTATTTGCCTATAACTTTATTTGGTGAAAGATTTTTTTAAATCGGTCCAGTTGTTTTTGAGATTAGCGCGTCCTCAACCAACCAACCAAACAAACATAATAACAGTTAAACTATATATATCAGTATAGATATTGTAGTGTATAAGCACGATAGTCTAAAAGATATCTTAAGAATGATCGCGAAAGTTAATCTCGTGTGTATTCGTCGTTTCGTAGCATCCCTATCACACTTACAAAGTACAATATATTCGTAGCACTAATGATTATACTTCAGCTTCCAAACTTTAAGAGGATTTTACAAATTAAACTTTACTAGTTTAATATTCAAACTCCACAGGATTATTACAATGCGAAAATTAACGATCGTTGGCTTCATGCTTAAACATATTTTGTGTGTTATATTTCAACTTCAAAAATAATACTTTTATTTATTTAATCATCAAAAATAATACTTTTATTTATTTAATCATCAAAATAATACCTTAATTTATTATAATTTTTTTATGTATATTATAGGAAAGCAAACAAGCAGACGGATCTCTTGATGGTAATAGATAACCGTGCCTACATATTCCACAGAATCATTAGACTTTGATTATTGGACAAAAATTTAAATGGCTAAAACCCACAATTAATATCACAATTATTACATTAAAACAGTGTCTGAAATAGACATTCTTGATTTTCGGATTATCTATGAATCTCTTTAAATACTTTGAAACGCTGATGTGACGGGTGATGATTTTTGCCGCTGTCATAACCTTCCAAAGAGAGGCAACGAAAGGGTACCTAGGGACAAACTAAGACAGGCTATTTTATTTTTAAGCTTGACCACAAACTTCTTACATGACCAAGGTGATGTTGAAATTATTGTCAAGGAATATGATTTTCTTTTATAAATCAATTTAGCACGAACAAATATTTTATAAACTTGAATAACGCATCCTAAAAGTTGATGCAATTCAATGAATCTAAATAACATTTGTCAAACCTATAATAATTTCTTAAATTGAAATCGCAATCTCAGGTACTAATTTCACTTGAACAAGTTCATATATTGAACGGAACTAGGCCATTCGAAACCTAAATAGCTACGGAAACATAACGGTTCATTAGTCTCGCTGCCGAAGGCTCTAAGCAAACATTCCACATTTTATCTTAAATCGTATTCACACATCGTCGGGTACGCTTCTCGTTACAAATCGGAATTGGTCATGTTGCTGACGTTAGCTTTACTCAATTTCCTCGTCGTGTTCGGGAAGGCAGGTAGACACAGACGATACCTCGTCTACCCAGACGGTGGTCCCGCTCGAGCTCAGGTATCCTATTTTTTTTCATTCAAATGGTTTCATGTAAATTTACAAAGCGCTGATTTTAAGTAAATGATGTTTTCTTTTGCTGGATCCGGTTTAACGAAGCGATATTTTTTGTTCGTGAATTCAAATGCAATTAAGCCGTTCGTTTCGCTGTTTTACAGTGTTAATTTTTGTCGTCTTTCATGATTTTTACCTTTCTTGTTTAGGCGTATCTTTATTCTATACCTATACCTATCTGCAGGAGCGTAAAATTACGGTTGTAGGGCTTTGCATATTTGTAGTGTTAGTTTTTTTGTATAAAGTATATTTTTAGAGGTCAATATAATAAAGGCCATTATTTCCGAATCAGTACATTAAGATACAAGTTAATGATTATAAAATATCTCTGAATTCGATCTATTGGTAAAGACCTCCATTAACGATTTCCACTGTTGGTTGGTCACCAGAATGGTCATGCAGTAAATTTTATTTCGTCTTTCCATCCGTGTTTTGCCTGCCTTGTCTTCTTTTTCTACCTTGTATTCATTTAGGTATATTTAAATGCATAAATTGGTGTTATAGAACCACATGTATACACAATATATTCTATCATATTACTTTCTTAAAGTGTTGGTACCGATCTGGACGAGTTATCGCTGAATTCCACCACTTAGTAGTGACAATGTAGCTTAATTTTCACTTGCTTTTACAAGTCTGGCTCGATGGCGGTTTTTTTAAGCAAAAGGGGTTAAATGAGCTGGAGGCTCACCTGATGGTAAGTGATCGTCACTTCCCATGAATAACTGCAACACCCGAAGCGTTTTAGTTGCCAGCCTTTGAGGAATGAACAATCTTTTTTCTTGAAGGTTTCTAAGTCGTATCGGTTCGGAGTTTCCTCTACTGACAATTTACGCGTCCTCTTTAACGCAGCCTTCTGAGAAGATAGGACCCTTGGACTTGTCTCAGTAAAGTATGTTATATCTTCTTGATTTGGCCCTTCTAGCATCTTTCACAGTCCCTCCCTAGGAAAAAGCTCCCACTGCAATACATGGAATACGGGCGTGAAGATAAATGTAATAATATATTTTAGACTAAGTCATAAAAATAAAGGAAAGCTATAACTATAAGCCAAGAAATTACTACTAACAATAATTTTATTAAGCGAACACCAATTTATACGCTACCCAATTTTAATATCTAATCGGAAAACGATTACGTTCGAGGAAACCAATTCGGTCTTATTACTAAATACGATATGTCCTCTCTGCCTCATTTCTCTCTACGTATATCCAAAGTTATAACAAGATAATCCCTTAACCTTACCAACTTTACAAGGCGTATTAAACCATTGATGTATTATTTTCGTTTATTCAGAGGAATGAGTTTTATTGTTGCCTTGATATTCATCTTTCTGCGAATATTTACCTAAGTTTTATATCTGTGATTCAGTTACCAGTTATCAAGCCGACAGTAAAAAAGCCTCGTATTAAGGAACCTCGTAGGAACGCACTATGTGTGCCTACAGAATAGTAATGTTAAGACGCCATTTTGTTTCGCCATTCGTACAAATTTTCAAACGTATTATGTTTATAATTTCAAGATGGCATCATAATATATCCTATTCTTAGTTGACACGCATAGTATATATGCGTGTCAACTAGACACGCATAGTATATTATGAAAGGTGGTGATTTGTTGCAGTCTTTTGCCTCGAGAATGAAGAAAATAGAAGGAGGGTAGGAATAAACATTGAATATATTTCCATTTTGGATCGATTCCAATTTACTGTGTCATCTCTTTAGTCAATGTATTTTGTTTATAGAACATCGTGCAATCGAACAGGAGGCTCACCTGATGGTATGTGATCGCTACAGCTTTAGTATCGTTACACCACTCCTACGATTATTTTCAAATTAAGCCAAAATAAACAAAATAATAATAAGCTGGTTTTAGATTCTTAATTTGATACGATACATGGTTATATTATTACTTTGAATATTATTGATGGAGTAGCTATCGGTGCAAATAGTAATTACATACTATTAGAGCATTCACGGTTACCCGATTAACCTATTTGCTGTATATAGGCGACGGCTATCTTTTACAATCAGAAGATCCATCTGCTCGTTTGCTAAACCTATATTTTTTTTAATCAAACGTTTATGTTCCAGTTTATTATAGGTCTAGGTATTCCAGTAGACTTAAAAGAAGCATCAGTAACAGTGGGTACCGTAATAAAATTTCAATATGATTTGCCGACGAACAGTACAGAGTATACTAGTAGAATATACGGATTCGCTGAGACAGTATCAAGAGAGATGGATGATGATGCAAGTAAAGTGGAAAAAAATGAAAATGACATAGAATCAGATGTCAAAGAGAAAGTCGAGTTAAATGATGATTTAGACTCCGAGAATGATACACTGGTTGATATAACTTTTAATGAGAAACGAAAACGTTCTCTTATTTACACAGAAGGTGGTGGTGTAAATGAATTAGAAGAGTTAGGTATTAATATAGATGTACCATTAGATGAAGCTATACATAGGCAAGAAATATTAGATCATCAAGAAATAGATGAAGACATGGAACCACAGAGAATGAATAGATGGGACTTCTATAAAATATTTGAACATATGGTAGAGAGGTATGTAAGTTTTTTAAGTAAAATATATTTAAATGTGTATAAAATACTTATATCGCCTCGTTGACATATCGGAAGTCCAGTGTCGGAATAAGATGCACGAAGTTCTGGGTTCAATTCCCAGGTAAGGCATAACAAAATAATGGTTTAATGAACTATTAAATTTTCTGTAAAAAATACTGTCCAGGATTGGAATATGTGCCCGGTATAGCGACAGTTTTGCCACCTTTCACGTCAGGGGACATAACATCATCGGCTGGTCGTGGTATTACTTGTACACACTGAAGTCACTGGTGTGTACTAGTTTCACGTCTAGCTATCCCTTTCGTGGCTTGAAGATTTTTATTTATAATACTTGTAATTATTAAAATTTTTGGCATTTTCGTACTATACCTAGTCTATATGTCTTGAAGATACGATAAAAGGCGTAACAGCTAGGCTTTAAAATGAAATAAAATTTGTAACCAAATTATTGTTTTATTTTTATCATTAACATTAAAATGGAATTATAACAAGTGCTAAATTATAAACCTATTGAAATATATTTTTGATTCTTACCAATATTCCTATTCCAGTTTTAAAAAATAATATTTCAAGTGAAATATATAACCAAAAATTTAATTAACAATGTCTCTAAAATGTGTCACACATTAGATAAAATCTATGCAAGTGATTACTATTAATAATAGGTGTAATAATAGATGATGATCATTTGATCTGTGTAAATAAAATACTATAATATAAAATGCTCGTTAAGGTACAAACGTCATTTCAACTAAGTTTGAGAAAAAAATCGAACTTGTTTTAGTTAATTGTATACATACGTTAAAACAATTCCCGAATCATCACTTTGTATAAAAAATATGTTATTTTTGTGAATTGTCTTGTGAATAATTAAGTATGTAAGAAGCATTGCAATATAAAATTTAAACTACATTTTCGTTAATATTGTCTAAATTTTCAAAGCATACGTAGCAAGCTGACTTGCATATTTAATTATATTGTTGTAAGGTAAACTAAGCGAAAATCTTATACTTAAAAGAATTCTCAAATATTCTGCAGGTACGGCTTTTCAGGTAAACCCTGCTTGTTGCGAACCATCTGCGAGGCAGCCGATGTGCCTTTTACTTATGAACACGGGTTACTTGGAGAAATTGGCCATATATTATTCACGTAAGTACTTGGCGTCTCGTTTATTAAAGTTTGTATGATTGAGGACAAGTCTATTTACAATTCTACTTCTTGTTTATTACTTGTCTAAGTATTTCACATTTTTCTTATATTTTATTCAGTTGGTTTTATATTTTGTCTAACAATAGCGTAGTAAAAAGCAAAAAAATAAGAAAACTATACCCATAAATGATAGCGGTATGATTGATTTACAAATATTATGAACGTCGAAAAATTTTGCTCGATGATTTTATAAAAATAAGCGTTTCTACGGTAGTTATAATACAGAACCTCGATGTGGTTATAAAATGTAGTATATTTTATTAATAAGCTGATGTGGTAGTTAGTAAAAATATAGATATACAGAAATATATGCATATGTGTATGTCACCCTAGAATGTTGCCACTCTATTTTTCTGTAGGTGTCATAAAAGGAGAATTAGATATACTATCCAGAGGTGCAGTGTCTTTCTGTGTACAATAAATACCTAACTGCGGCGACTTTTCCAACCTCACTTTTCCTGGAAAGTAGTATCTTTGCACTTGTCAACTTGTCTTCTAATTTTTGTTCTGCCTTGTTCTTTTCCTACCATCTTTGTTTCCTTCCATTTTCTTTGAATACTCATGACGGTGACGACGCTCACCATCATCATCACGTCATACTTGGTGATATTACGTACTGTGCAAACTGAACATCTCTCACCTAATAAAATTAATCTTAACGATAGATAATATTTAAAAAGTAAATTCTCCTAATGAGTAAACGCCAACGTGATAGGTGGTCAGCCGTTGTAAAGATTGACGACGTTAGTAAGCGTCATTAGGATTCCAAGCCGAAGGAAGGAAAATAAAGAAGGGTAAGATGGGTCAAAGTGATTTGTGGTAGGAGACAGACAAATTGTAAATAAAATAAAATTTGAAGTAATGATGAATTGTAAAATAGGCAGGTCATATAGTCCACGCACTGGATGTCTCAGGTGGGGGTACCATATATATCAATGATCTGGTCAAGATGTTTGATGCGCTGATGTTAACAGCAACAGAGTTTTGGCTACGTTTAGGGAAGTCCTGTGTCCAGTAGAAGATGTTAAAGGGCTGAGATAATTATGATATAATTTCGCAGGCCATCCACTACGAAAGATAAATTATCGCACCACAGCGACAATGAATACCATGCAGCAGAAAGACTTGGGTGGGAAATTGGAGTGGATTGTGAGTCTCTCTTCCCAGAATGCGAGTCTTCAATCTTGGAAACGTTTACTGGAATAGGAATTGATACACTCCATAAATTCGGATTATTTTGATGATTAAAAAGTTTTGAAAAATTGTACTGTTTATGAAATATTATTTTTATCCTTAATTTGTTTTTAACCTTTGTTACCTATTTTATTTATCATGTAGAAATACAATCAAGCAGACGGATCTCCTGATGGTAAGAGATTCTGTGTATCAAAATAAAATTAGCGGCTTCCCTACCCAATGACAAACACCAACCCTATAATTGATTGAATCAGGCGTTACTTTGCGGACATAAGTTATTCAAAGACGAAATCAAATTACTTTGCAACAATTCTGACCAACTATCAAAACATGAAAAAATACACTACGTACTTTTCATCCTGACACCGTGACATCCTCAGGAGTTGACTGTCCGTGATATAACAAATGAAATAGCTTGGTGAGCAGCTGCGATTTTCGATATATCATCAAAAGACATAATAAACAATAAAAATAATATTTTTAAATCATTTATTTATTCTTTCACACACTTGAAAGACGACCTGCTCAGATCTATGGGGCAATTGCACATCATTATGTTATTATTGTAGTGATGCTTCTTAACTCAAGCAATTAAACGGGTCTCCAGGGATATCGTTAAAATACCAACTGTTTTCCTTCTACCCTATTTTTCAGTAAATATAGCATTAAACTTAATTCCTGGAGTTTTAATTGATAGTTAGCATTGACCGCTTAAGTATAATCGACACAAACAGTTTAAACTAATCTAAAATTCCACATTTTGGTTCGTAGAGATCTTTAGGAAGTTAACGGGATGTCGTTAACTTATTAAAGATGGATGACAAATTATATCAGAATGTGAGAATTTAATTTATAATTAAATTGCACTAATGAATAAAATATTTCAAGACAATCGATTATGCAGAAGTGTACAATTCGAATTTGAAAATTTTAATCGATTGTATTCGGATTCTTCTCTTATGTATTTCTATCTTTGGGAGTATACTATAAAACTAAACGATCAGAAAATCTTAATTATTATAAACAATAAAGAAAACAATTTGGTCCCATAGTTTTAATGTAACTTTGAAAATAATTCTATCAGAGATATTTTACAATCGGTGTATAGCGACATACAGTTCTGTTGGTCCTTTCCGGCGATGTGTGCTTCGACGTATGGAGATTCGTGGGCTGCGTACTCATTATCGTTGAGAGGACTGAAAAAAAATACGTCATAAATAATCATTAATTCATTTATTACTCGTTCATTATTACCCGACTGCTGGAGGAGGTTCTGTTTTTCAAGTGTGTATGTTTGTATGTACGTATGCAGATTTCTTTATTCCCTGCTGGAGCCTGAAAGGCTGGAAGTCATGAGGTGTCGTTAGATTTGTCTTGATATCGCGAGGGACACTGGGACGCCACATGATAAATGTTTTCATAGTCGGGTTTTTTGTTTTTGTATTTAATAACTGTTTCGTTCAGTCATTATAGAAATAAAATAAAAAAATATACATTTTGGTACCATTGTCAACGAGAGATTCTATTGCTAGGTGCTAGTGTTGCCTTGTGGCAATCTCTTTACCATATCGAACACATATCTAATTCCAAGAAATTAAGTAAATGTCACAAGTAAATGTAAGCAAATTAAGCGTTTTGTCCCGCTTATCTTAAAAGTTTAAGGTGTTAATTGAAAATTCAAAATATTTAATTACATTTTTTGAACAATTGAAACGGTTATTCTCAGTGCTCCAGAGTTGAATGCAGAGGTGTATTGAAAGAATCTCAGCTAACCAGTAGATTACAAAATTCTTTACAAATTTCTAAAAAAAATCCAAATTATTTACTTTAACACATAAGTGGCTATCTCATGAAGCAAATCTTCATTACTGGATGGATACAGAGGCTCAGCACCAAGTTGACATAACATCTGCAGCATGCAGGATGTCCCATTATGACCAAACCTGTAAAAGAAAACATATTGAATCATATTATTTTTATTCAGTACCTTATAAAGTAATCTATATGAACTTAAGTAGCTAGTACACTTACGCAAGCCTTATTATCCTCGACTCAAGGTTGGCAAGATACCATAAAAAAATTTAAGTCGACGTTTATCTTTTGCCATCTTCCCGACCCTTGTCATTATTCTGAATGTTTTCGCTTGGGAGGTTAAGTTAGTGAACTTGCATTTAGGGTATAGTAGGTGACCTTTACCATCAGGGGTTTCCTCTGTTTGCTTGTCTTACGCATGATGAGACCGAACCATATGGGTTTTTTATCTAATAGGAAAGCTAAGAAGAAGGCGGTCCTCCTAATGCTTAGAGATAACCGCCGCCTATACACTCGAAAGGAGATGCGTTGCCAACCTTGAATCTGGGATGAAAAGACTCTTGCGTAAGTGTACCAGTTACTTTAGTATCCAAACGGGTATTCGATAATGGCAAATGTTGCGCCTGGAATAAGTAAGGCGGTGGTACCAATCCGGGTGAGCCAGAACTTCGCCCTGCTCTTACAGACTGTCTGGCAAGAAGGCAGTTGGTCTATTCTTTGTTCTAAGTACGAAGCCCGTTCCAACATGGGATGAAAATATATAAAAAAATATATGTTTAATATTGAACACGATATTTGTTAAACCACTGTATGTATACATGCCAGCAGTATTTTATATGACACGAGAAATTCTGTGTTCTAACAAAAACCAATCTGTGTCCAAATTGGTTTACAGAGCTATTCTCTAGTTGCAATAATTCATTGTCGCAGTAACACAGGGTAGCTATACGTAGATTGTACGCTGTGTTTACGTGTCGCCTAATAATGGCATTGTCCACTTTATTTGCCTTCTGGGCTTAATATGAACAATATCTCTTAATTTTTGTTATTTGATTTGATTAGCTGAGTATAATAGCCTGACTTTATTACATTCATGTCTAGGTGAGTATTTTTTGTGGGGATATAATAAATATATAATTTATTTTTAACTTCTTTGTGGTTTAATGGTTTAGCCATGTTTAGGCATATACTTTTTAAAGGTCAACATTTCGGTGTGGGCTTATTCCGTTATTAAATTTTTTTAAGAATTTAATTGAGCCCGCGTCTTCGTAAGCGTGAAAAACGTCCACGGTAACCGTATTTTTTCCCCGGTTAACATGTAGCCTATGTGTTATTCTGACTTATAAGTTATATAACTGTACAGTCTAATCCAGGTTCATCCAGTAGTTTTTGCGTGAAAGAGTACCAAACATCCATCCTTACAACTAAATATATG
>DVZW01000100.1:0-13181 GCA_018237805.1 Mesosemia grandis
TCGTTTGTCTTCCTTTCACAAAGCAAGTCTTGATTTAAAAATAAGATAGTTTCAGATATTATTAAAACTATAAAAAAGATTTGTTTCCAGAATGTTCGTATCTTAAATATATAATTTAATACCTGAAGACCCAAAGTATTCAGACAATTTTATGGCACTCTATATATCAAGATACATGTAATAAAAGAGAGAAATGTATTACCCTACACAAAGTACAAACATGAAGGTTTATAAAATGATCCTCACATTAATTCAGGCCTTTTATGAAAAATAAGTCATATGCCTTCCTGCCAAACAGCTCGTAAAGAAATCATTATCATTGTGACTACTGCGGACAGTGACTAGTGGAAGAGTTCTGCGATGACTCGCAAATTGGTACCACCGCCTTACTAATAAGTATCTGTAAACATTACGTCAGTAATTGATATTGTCATGTTCTAATTGGCATGGTAGCCGGGACACTTAAGAGACAGCATCCCAGCTTCAAGGTTAAATACGCATCATCAATACCTATGGTAACTTTAGATGATGGCAAAACGTCTGGAGATCCCATTTCTTGTTCGCTTTCTATGCTATAAAAAATACAAATATTTTCCATGTCGGGTATCGTTTGTTTATATTAAATATGACCGTTTTGTATCTAGCAATAATCAAAAATCATACACTCATTTACCTCTATAAATAATTATTTGTGTTCCACGTAGTTGCTGTTGTCCATGAAAGTAGTTCAAATAAAAAACAGCTGTTAAATAAAATTCTAAAGTTATAAAGTTTATTCGTTTTTACAAAATATTTTTGTATTAGGTTTATAATTTGTCGAGAAAGGTTATAAGGCTGTTACTATGTGCCACGGGCGAAGCCGGGCGGACCACTAGTTTTATATACAAAACAATACTAAGCACAGCCGTTCACGAACCGCAAATATTAAATTCTTTCGACTGCTTTCGAATGTTAAGGAATTGGGTACGCAATAAAATGACGTCAGTTACAGATAAGTTAGCGTGGCTGCATCAGAACCTACTCTATGTACTCCGGTTTGGATCGTCGCCAAACGCCATTGATAAAGTTTGGCTTAGCAATGATAAGAACCGTCTTTTATTAATGACAGTAGTGTCAACCGCAATTGGATTCACAAAAGAACTTTTATATTTAACAAGGATTCGCCTCTGACTTTGTTAGTATTAAATTTTATAGGAAAAGTTTAAATCTTACGAGAACATGATATAACACTACTGCTGCTGCTGGTGGCTATTTTAAAATGACACCATTAAATTGCTACGTACACACATATACGTCCATGTTCAGGACCATCCAAACGATTTTATATCATCATCATGTCAGCCGTTAAACGCCCACTGCAATGCATAGAGCTCTTCCAAAGATCACCGCGATGACTGGTCTTGCGCGGCCCGCATCCAGTAACTAGCTGCGACCTTGATTATATCGTCAGTCCATCTGATGGAGGCCTACCCACGCCGCGTCTACCGGCTCGTGGCCGCCACTCCATTTAGTTGGAATTCGAACGTTTTATTGTCAGATAAGCACTAAACCACCGAACATCATGGCTAAGTTTAAGGTTCCATGGTTTTAATCTCGAAGTCTGGATGTCCAAAAGCTAGTAATCGTCGGCATTTTTTGCTTCGCACTACTGTGCTATTAAATGAGTTGCCAGCGGGGGTATTTCTGAATTAAAACTACTTGAGTACCTTCAAGAAAAGAGGATTTCCATTTAGACAATGGAACTGAAACACCTTTGGTGTGGTGGCTGTGCATTGGCGGTGGCAGTCACTTACCATCAAATGTGCATCCTATTCATTTTCCCTTTCTTTATAAAAAAAACATTATACTTTCTAAGTCCAAATTCAATTAAAACAATATTATATATTTATACAGCTCCCAAGTTAAAGTAATTACAGCAGTCTATTAAAGAAGAGCACAGCTGTGAAATGTGATCATTATCATCATTTTATCGGTGTTAACAATACGCATTGAAGATACAACGTACATTGTCCCTTAACGGAAAGTAAATAAGACATTTTCACGATCCATAAATTTATCTCTTTCGACGAGAGCCTTGACGCCATCATTAGCATTTGATCGGCAATGGGAAGGTAACGGAAAGAAAAAAGAACCCGAGGTAGAAAAAAAGTTATTTGAAACAGGAGTATATGCACGGACCCTACTTTCTAGAACGGTGGATGTCGACTGAGTAGCCATACTTAATTTCGAGGGATAAGGTATGTAAAACACAGAAAGGTGCCGCTATTGATCATATGGATAATAATCCTTTGTCGTCTTTTACAACATCCACATAGTAAGGGGTAGTGACAATTGAGCCGGTACCGCACCGACATATTAAAGTTGATTTTTATTTATTAAAAATCAACTCGTTTTATTTTCTACCCATAACATTACCTAACAAAGTGACCACAACGTCATCTCGCCTGAATATTATCTTTATTTCTTTTTAATAATATTAATTAAAATTTGTAATGAGTGTAGATATTTTTTTATTACTAAATACAGCTATGTTACGTTGAACTTTATTAAAAGTTATACCCAAAGGCGTAAGCGTGGTCTAACCGCACAAATTAATCTAACTTTTAAAGTAATATTTTCTCTCTCGAGCAGCGAGCCTGCAATATTTATGTATTACGCCGACACTCCGATCCTGAAGTTGTAAGCAAAGGCACCCATCTAAAGGGAGGAAAATACTTCTTAACGTGTTTCTCAGAGTAAGGTACACTTACTCAAATAGCTTATTATTCTAGTGTCAAGATTGGCGACGCACCATTAACCCCATTAATGTACTTGGGTGAGTTATATCTTACCGCCAGAACAACCGTATGCTTGTTTGCCTTCCTATACGTTAAAAAAGAGCTAACGGGATCATGTCGCATGCTGTAATGAGATATAGCCTACTGCTAATCGGACATTTTATTGAGTTCTTAATAAAACAGACACTGAGGCCCTGAACTGGATGTAGAAACAAAACAACAGAAACCTCAGTTCGCAGCTGCACACCAGAAAACAGAAAATTTTAATTTTACAATTTGGATCATATATATCATCTATAACGTGTCGTAATAGTAAAGCGAAACCTTATTTTAACAGCATATTCACGATGGGATTATTATTTTTAATTGATATTTCAACCCAGATACATGGATCGTGACCGTACCGATGGCGTAATAATATCGGGATTTATGTTTTCATTTAAGTTTCAAATCATAATTAACAGTATGTATTGCCATTACGGCAAAAATTAATGAATGGGCATTTCCAATACTTTGGGTAATTATCCCGCTAAGATTCTTCCGCCGCTATATTTGCGTTTTCCTATGTGTTGTCAGTGAGTGGCCGCATTTCCGATCGGGTAGGAGATACTACTTAACTAAAAACATGACGCGTCAAAAGCACCTCTTTAAAAGGTCCAGTTGAAATAAAAGATGTTTGATTAGATTTGATTTTGTTTTTTGTAAAACAAAGGGCTAAAAGTCTTCACTAGTACTAAACATTTTCCACTACCTACCCGTTTAGAAATCCCATTAAAGATATATTTTAATGATAAGCATATCTTAGGACATAGTCACTACAACTTCAAAATACGTTAAGTCTGCGGTCTAAATAATAAATCATATAACCAAAACATTCGATTGATCGTTTTAACAAATCTGTATTTGCAAGGATATCCCCATATTCTTTAATTAATTTCAGTTGTCTAAAAAGACTTGAAGTCTGAAAACCTATATCCAAACTCATTCGCGTTAGTCTAGTATGTTAAACTTTATGACATTTCGTCAAGAATCTCATACCAAATCTGACATTTAATAATTATTAAACTAATTTTAGTTAATTCATAGCAAAAAGAAACAAAATGCTTAACCGTCTTTTCAAAGTTATTGTTCATATCTCTAAAATCTTCTCATAAGTGGTGCTGTTCAAATGTATTAACCAGTGTTTCAAACGTAAGAAAAGCATCATATCATGAGCCTATAATGATATATCACCCACAAGTCCATAAACAATATTTATACCAAAATATATGATCACACCGTTACTTATGACTGCGTAAAAAAACAATAGCATATTCGCTTTTAAAATATTATGGATCGTTGTGAAGTCAGCGTTGCGCCGACGCGACTTGTTTTATTGAATAATAAGACAAACAAACTGACGTTCCCCTGAAGAAGAGATAACTGTCGGCTATATTCACCAAAGGTGCTAATGATGCGTTTCCAACCTTAAGACTGGGATGATTAATAAGTTCATCGGCTAGTATTTTGGTTCGAAAATTATATGGTCCGCCTTTACCTGTTATTCCCCAGGGGATAGGACATGCGCAGAGGTATATGTTTCAGTTTAACCCAAAAAGTTTTAGACCTAACTAAATACTAAGACTAAAAAGTTTTTTATTACATCGTTTTTTTATTACATAGTTAATAAATCCTTTCTAAGAGAAAAAAAGTCGGTTGGACAATTTTGTTTCCAAAGCTATCGTCAGGCGCGTGGTGACCGCTTAAATCCTCGGCCAATCTGCATTAGGACTATACCAAATTAAGTTTATAATATGCCCATGAAACAATATGTCCGATATGGCGACAAGCTTGCCATCTGTCTAATCACGAGACTTATCATGGGACATATCACCGGGTAATCGTGGGTATAATAGTACACACTAGCGCCGCTGATGTGTACTAGTTTCACCTCTGTCTATTTCTTTGAAGATAATGAATTTTTTTTTTATTTATCAAACATCAAATCCTTATGATTAACTTATAACAGGGGAAGTTATGTAATTTTGCCAAAGCAAACAGACATGGCTATTATATAATATTAAAAGTTAATGATAAAACAGATTACAAATTAATAGGATAGACAGTATTGGATTTCGATCACAACCTTATTATTGCTTTTAGATATTCAATCGCACGCAGGGATTAGTGATTCTATAACACAAATTGAATTTTGATACCACGGTTTCGAGAACAGAACAGAAGCGTAAACGAATCGATGAATCCTGTAAAATACGACAGCTTTTTAATAACGCCGTGTGAAGAGCTTTGAGTAAAGCAGGTGAATAGAGGGAGGTCTCCCTTCCCCTACTTTAGCCTCCAGACATCCGCCTGGCTGTACGGCGCATGCGTACACTACACACCGCGTGCTCTCCTCGTGGCTTACGGCCACGGCCGTGACAAATGAATCTGAACTCACATTAGCGAAATTGTAACCGGTAACTACAAACTTTATAAAAAACTACCAGTCAATACTAACACTACAAATGTATAAACAACTTACATAGACTTAGTGTTAAACCTTAATTGCCCGGGATTGTATTTATATATATGCCCGATATATCGACAGGCTTGCCACCTGTCCATTCATTGGAGTTAATATCACAGACTGATCGTGGGTGCACTGGTGGCACGTAAGTGTGTACTAGTTCCACCTCTGACTACCCTTTTGGGGATAATAGGCTTAATGATAATTTTTTTCTTATTAAAAATAACTATTTTAGAATACTATGAAATATTTTACTACATCTTTGGTCGAGTGGTTAGCGCACACGCCTACCTACGCCAATCAACGTCTGTATTTATGAGTATTGTTAAAATTTATTTCGGTATATACATATGCATTTCTATGTATCAGTATCGTTGCCTAATACCTATTTCACAAACAAATAATTTGTAGTTTCGGGGTTGGCTAAATTCGTGTATTTTGTCCTAAATTTTATTATTATTTATTTGTTTCAAATATGACTATGAAATTTATATAATCCAAGCAAATAAATTATTCAGAAGTAGTTACGTATGTATGTATATTCTCGTCCCACGGGTAAGGATAAGATAAGGTTTCCGCGAGCCACAAATTCATTCAATAGAAACAACGACGTGACGGATTTGATTGGAGAGGCTCACTATAGCAAGGAGAGTAGAAAGGAGATTTGGTAATTATTTACATAACATATATCGTTATTTCATGATGAAAAGTGACTCTAGAATATATAAAAAAAAATAACATAGTGTAGCTAGTAAACTCGTATTATAATATAATAAAATAAATAAATAAAATAATTAAATAGGTGAAACTAAAACACACCAGCGGTGATAGTGTATACTATAATATGCTGATATAATGTGTACTTTGATACTACATCTAACTTCTACAATTGACAGAATATATTTTTATTGACTGATATAGAAATAAAACTCTTCCAAAAAAACTAATTGGACAACTTGGGTGTCCTTAAAAGGTAACTTTAAAGACCATTTAACTCACTGGTGTAACGCTGTTTAACGAAAATTATTAATTATTACATCTTGATAAATTTATTACTCTTAGCAATGCGGTAGGACAATTAATCGGGGCGCAAAACGACTGGTTGGTGCAATCAATGGCGTAATGTAATATCGTCTATATTATTAATAAGAGACTTCCTCCCTTTTTAAATTTTGTAAATATTTTATAGTGAACTTATATTAAAACCAATAATCTGGTCCAGAAATTGAGCCAAATATCGTAATCCATAATGGCACACTTCAGACAGAACCACAGAACATTTAAAATTATAGAAGTAGCATACGTCAGAAAATATAAGGGAACCGCTGTGAAAAACCTCATTATCCTTCAAATACAAAACTTCGAATAAACTTTATATTTACGTAATGGTACAAATGAATTTGAACTTAAACATAAAACAGCGAGAGTTTAATTAAAATCACTTAAAATTATGAATATTACGCGAAGCTTCACGTATTCGGTGTGGTATAAGGCATCGCTGACATGCTATTTTATTTTCAGTTCTGTCGACAAAAGGTTTATTTTTGTCCACAGAATGGAGAAATATAAGTATTTTTTTTTGCTTATTTTGATGGATTTTTGATGATAGAAGGGCGGGCCTCAAGTATAAAATTTAATTTAACGGGTTCACACGTTTAGGAGGAGGTCAGTAACAAACACGCATACACCGAAATGATTAAGTATGATATCGTCACATCAGGTCCTTTGGCACCGACTTCCAATCACTTTCGCATTTTTATATCTATTTCGTCAAGCGTTTATCTGACAGTTTTTTCACACGCGCCAAATCAACGAACCGAGGTCTTTCTCATTGTTATACCAATACTTTGCTTCAGCTCCACTCTTTCTTTCACTCCTATGTTACAAACGTGATCAATGATCTCACAGAGTTTTCTTAGGGCTCACATCTCAACCGCGTTATTTTACTTAAAAATCTTTTGTACATAACCAACTCTCGTTTTCGTACATAGCGTTAGAAAAAAACACGGAGTTATTGATTGATAACATTTTTATGTTCATGTAACTTACACAACACCCCATTATCTATATACCCTATAACATCTCTACATCCGTGGTGTGTATTTGTCAACCCTGCATAGACTGAATACCTACATAACACACAGACTCAGAATTTTACCTACATAAGACAGAAACGGGGGTGTTTAAATGTGTTTTGTGATGTTTGGCGCTCGATCCTCTCTGTTTAGCTTACAAGGACTTTCGTGATGATATAATAATAACAAAGACTGTAATAATACTCTGGATACTTAAACTTATAAAATATTGAATATACCTAAAACAAATTACGAACAAACAAAATAAGACCGCTATGTTTGTCCGCCCGCCGCCGGATATTCTCAGTAAGCCACCATTTCCGATCCGACGTAAAGGTTACAATAGAAATATACCGTATGACTGTGCACAAGAATGTTCGTAAGCCTATATGTGAATAAATATATATTTAAAACAAAATCTTATTCACTTTTCCAGGTGTATGTATGACTCCACCAGGCTACCTGTTCACCTAGAGAATATGACGTCACATCGACGCTCTATAAAAATAGTATGTAACGTAAATAAATAGGCACCACATTACAGTAATGTGCGGAATTGGCTCGATCGGGTTGTATACCACACTTGTAGACTGTCACAACAACAAAGTTTTTTAGAATTCACTTGTATGTTGCTAGTTCACTTATCTAAAACATATCGCTGCAAGAGACTTAATATCCCAGTCTCAAAGTTGCCATAGAACCATTTACACCTGTGGTGTAAATAGGCAACGGTTATTTCATTTCATCAGGAGATCCGTCAGTGTGTTTACCTTCATATAAGATATAAAAAACGCAATATTACGTCACAATCACACTACACATTACAACGCTTAATCACAAATACCCACTAGACCATGCCTTTGAAGATAACTGGCGCGGCGCTCTAATTTATTAAGTAAAGAACCAATTTAAAACTTAATCCAATTAGTAGGGAAGAATTAATGTTGATACATTTATATTTGTACCTAATTTGCAATTTTAATTTATATAAGGATTAAAATTGATATCTCATTAATTTGTAATCGTGTTTGTAATTTGTAAACATTACTGACTTAACATAATCCGTGTTGCAGTGGTTTTAAATTGAGTGTTATGTTTATTACTTAAATATGATTATATTGATGTATACAAAATGCTTGAGTATTTTTATTATTCGAATACATTTTGATTTTTCAAAACCATAGTCATCCTTAAAGAATTTAAAAAGTGTTTTTATGATTTGGAAAAAATATAATTTAGCTATTAACTCGTGGATCTATCGGTGGCAGTGTCAGTAATAAATAAATAAATATGTAGGACAAATTACAAGAATTGATCTAACCCCAACTAATCAAATTATTTGCATGTGATAGGAGTGTTAGTTAACGATACCAATACATAGAAATACATATATAAATACCAAAATAAATTTATTAAACATCCAGACCCAGAAATACAGACATTTATGTTCATTACACAAATGTCTGTCCTTGTCGGGATTCGAACCCAAGCCTCGTTTGTCAGCGCTTTTAGGCGTATACGCTAACCAATCAACCAACGAGGCGGTCAAATATACACAATAATTGACCCAAAACACGTTTTAAGTTAATTTATGTATAGGAAAACAAGCAAACGGAGCAGTCTTTGCGTAAACAACCTTGAGACTGGGAAGTCAAGTCACGACTATAACAAACACTAATATTATTGCAACAGGAATACGTATGACGGTGGTATCAATCCTGACGTCATTGCAGAACTCTACCACTTAACAGTCACGATGATGGTGACTTGTTAAACCCTTGCTCGCCTCATACGAGCTACCTTGTAGAAAGGCAGTTTAAGACAAAAAAAACAAGCACTGACAATTTGAAAGACAGTTCGAATAAGTAAAGCTACTAATAGATGGTAATAAGCACTAGTCCGGAGAAGTAAATGCAGGACTATCTAGCAATCACGATGAACTCTCATCGTCTTGTTAAACCTTTGTTGACCTCTAACGAGCTGCCTAGCAGGATGGCAGTTGGCATAAAGAATATGTTTGGCATTGACATAAACAATATGCCAACTACCTTCAGCCAGCTCGAGCCAACAATAACTTGGGGAAAAATCAAAATCAATAATAATTAACTGCTTACCTGTTACAATTTAACGCTACTTCATCGTAATAGAGAGCTTGATTGAGGGACGTATGAAGAGTCGTGACTAGTAAAGGAGGAGCTAATTTTGAAATAATATCTGTATCCTCATTTTCATTTTCTTCATTCTGAAAACGGAAATTATAATAAATATTTTACGGAATTTTCCTCTTTAAAATATCTTAGGTATTTAATGAACTTATTTCGACAAGTTACAATATTATATGACACATTCTTGCTAACGCTGTTACTTATATTTGCGGTATGCTTATTGATGTATTAAAGCGTGCGTTATCATTGTCTGTAACATAAGGATTCTCTGTATTGTAGGAGCTTGTACAATTGCCATTTCATATATCGGTTAACATACGCATGTGCGTTCGTATGTAAGTAAATAATGTGTATGTTGCATATGTGTATATAACAAAATAATAAAAAATTAACGAATTTAACAACTTTTGTGTATGTTCTACCAATGCAGGTGTACGAGCGTGAAATGTGTCGGACGTGTCTACGTGCTGAGTGCGACTTGCGAGTGAAGTATGTACGAGCGTGTGTACGAGTACGAGTGACGTGTGCGCATGAGTGCGAGTCAAGTCTTTGCGAGTGTATGTATGAAGTATGAGAGTAAGCGTATGAAGAGTGTGTGTGTGGTTGTGCTTACAAGTATGAGTGAGGTAAGCGTGAGTGTGTGAAGAGTGTGTACGGACTTGCGTTACGAGTGCGAGCGTGTGTACAAGTAAGAGCTGTAAGTGCAAAAGTGAGAATGCGTGCGAGTGAGGCGTGTGTACCTCGCACAGGTGTGGTGGCAGCAAGCGACGCGCGCGGGAATGTCGCGCCCACGCCGCTATTACGAGCGCCGCCACCAACCGTTGCAGCGCGCTGCCCGAGCGTAAGTACACCACCATTACCTGTCAAAAGACAATAATTTAACAATATATAAGGCGACACTGACTGACAAGGAAGAGGCTATCCGAATATACGTAACTTTTACGTTATGTGACTTAAATATACGTAACGTTATTCATGGGGTGCCAGCCAAGAATGTAGCGCTTACTTTTCTACGGGTGGCGTAAAATTCTGATGAAGAAGATGAAGACGGAAAAGGTAGGTAAAAATCGATCCCGACCTTCACTCTGCTTCGTAATCCCACGTCTATATTTCGAGGTGAACTCGTGAAAACTATTACGAGCCCGACATCTCATATGCATGCAAATACCGTGACTATATAGTTTGGAATCGGTATATTTAATTATGTATCAACTGATATGCTTAAAACTAATTGATCCTGGTTCAATTATTTATACCTCAATAAATAATTAATTCATATTAAAAAATACCTTAACATAACAGTCTATTGGACTCTCATCTTCCGCTTTGTATTCGATACCAGGCGCTGGCTGGACTAAATAACACGACAGCAAACCTATAACAATAAACACACAATTGAATACAATAAAAAAAAACAAACAAAAAATAATTCTTGGACTACTTGTCCTAAATAGGCGGTTAAAAGCGAACGCGATCGCGACGCAATTTGATGCAACGACACGCAAATTCAAAGCGATGCCTTGTGACGCGACGGTTTTATCCTACGTGCGGAATCGCTTCGCCGCAGGACTAACACCGCCGCCTTCGTCCAGTATTGTTTCGACCGCCCGCCGTCACGTAGAGTCCAATATGCGTAAAAATATCAAACGCAAAAAAAATTATCAGTTATATTGCGCTGGCTTCGTTTCGTTAGTCAACGATATTAGTACATAGAAATAGAAATACATGTATAAATACCGAAATATTCTTAATGATATGTCTAGAAATACAAACATATCTTGAAAACAAGATAATGTGATAGTATTTGGGCAAATAGTTAAAGACTTCCTTCATAGTATCTATTTCGTCTTTCTTTGAGTGTCCTTCTACAATTACCGGGTTTTTTTGCCTTACTAAAGCAGAAGTTGATAACCAATATTGTATCTTCAATCCCGATAGTACTGAGATAAGTATTTTCATCACAAAAATGTCTGGATCTTTGACTGACGATTGTCACCGTTAAGTGTGTACGCTCACTAGACCAACGAGACGGTCAAACCAGAGATGCGAATGGTGCGTTGTGTATTCTCCTACCCAGCAAGTCGGCGGCTAAGCAGCGCGCTCGCGTCACGTTGCGATCGCGCACGGGTGTAGGCTGCGACTCGCTGCCGCCGATGTACCACTTCTGGCTAACGCGTGGCTCGCCGGTTTCCTCACCCTCCATCCCTGAATTTGTACGTACACGACGCTCCTGCAGATATAAAAATATAGTTCACATATTAATCTATACATATAATAAAGCTAAAGGGGGTCGAAAGTCTGTACATTGCAAATATTTGAAAAAGAGGTTGCTGAATCGATAACACAACACGTTCCAGTTTCTAGAATTTTTGTCTGTGTATTTGACTGCACATCATGTGACAATGGGTGAAGGATTTTTATGCAAACTCTGTCGAGAACATTCCCGGCCATTTTGTTGGCTATAAAAAATCCTTTTTTTTACGTGGATGTAGTCGCGTGCGCCAGTTAGTACTCGTAATAACAATGAAAAAATAAAATTATATACCTATAGCATTTAAGTAATGAGACAAATACATAAAAGTGGATGCCGGTAGTTTTAGATTTATATACTCTGATACTGTTTAACTGATCATTATTAAAGTTGTCACGTATTAATTCTTTTCCATGGACTTCTCCATTTATTAGTATGTTAAAAGAGTGCTGGCACAACATTTGCTGGTAAAACCAGTAAAATTCAATACTTGTGTCTTTGTGTGTGTAATGCGTATTCCTTTTTAGTATATACATGACAAAGAACAGATCCAGGTTTTTAAATGGCGATTTTTACCTGCGAGAAGTCACTAAGAAATGATCCCACAGCTTTTACGTGTCTGTGTGTACACACCTGAATGTACACGTTCCGATGTGTCCGAGTGCGTGAGGGTGTGTGCGAGTACGTGAGAATGTGTGCGGATGTGTACGAGTGCGTGCAGGTGTGTGCGGGTGCGGTCGTGTCTGTGGGGGTGCGACATACCTTGTGTGCAAGTGGCGGCTGCAACAACAGCGCGGCATCAAGGGGCAGACGCTCGGGCTGCATGGCGAGGCACAGCCACAACGCCAGTAGCGGGCACGCCGCCACCAGCAACGTGCTCAGCGCTGCGTGCACCACCAGATTCTCCCAAACCTAGAACAGTAATTACCAAGATTCTAAGAGAACGCACTTTCTGCAATTAAGGTATATGCATGTCTAGAGGAAGATTGATTTTTTTCTGCTGCTCTTCAAATTCTGCATATATCATGACGCCCATTAGACAGACAAAGTCTACATTTCGCGAATTCACTGCGTAGAAACAACGTAACGGGTGGTAAGTCTCGTTATTGTCATTAGCATTCCTAGAGAGGAAAGGTAAGTAAACAAGAATAGGATACAGGTTCTAGGATACTACGTTTTTGGAAGACAGGTTGAGAAAGACGCTGATTCTCGTTGCCTTTTATGACTTAAATTCTTTGCTGTAATTAAATCGTTTATCGATAATTAATATCAATTAAAAGTCCGACTTACTTGTAGAGCAATATCTTGTATATCATGGACATGTTCGAACAAAACTCGCTGATACACATAACGCATCGCCTCTTGCAAAAGTTCTGGAGTCCAATCCAAATATTTTGTTTCGCCGTT
>DVZW01000101.1:0-13143 GCA_018237805.1 Mesosemia grandis
CGTCTTATCATCTAAGCAGCTATAGTTTCATGTGAGCCTGGGCCTGATTCAGAATATTCCTACAGTTTGATTTGTTCCGGGCTTTATAATTAGAGGATTCAATCCTTGCGTAGTCCTTAATCTTATTACTGATTTGAACGGGATGCTCACGATAGAATTTTTATTGTTGAATCCAGTGTTTTAACCCAGTTATATGGATCGTGGTCGGGTGGTCGTCTTGAGGTGATACTCTGTGTAATTGCTCCTGGCTTTTCCCCTTTAATTTGCCACTGCCAGAGTTTTCTTGTTCTGTTTGACTCCATCGAGCAGCTTCACAAAGCCTCGCAGAGTCACAGAAACCGAAGAGAGTGCATGAAAAGAGTTAGAAACGTCAAGAACGAAGAAGTGTGTGTTTCTCTCTGCTTACTCGGCAAGGTACCTGGTGTGATAATATAATAATAACGGATGGGTTAGTGCCCAATTTAGCAATGGGTTCGCTGTTTATCTACAATAATAAGACGTAATATAGTTTGGTAGTCGTGGGTGCATCAAACAGTAAGACACACCTGCCGTGTCCTTCGGGGAACACGGGTAGAATGTATAAACGAATTTATTATAAAACACGTATTATAGTGAATAAAACTTCTCTTTGTTAAATTTTAAGCTTCGTTTCGACGTTCATACTTAAATTATTAACATAACGCGGAAACTTTATAACAAATAAAACTATATTATTTCCCAACAGGTTGCGTTTATGTACAAAACCTTTGCCGATGCTTGTGTAATCAAAAACAATGCGTAGTAATATTTGAGTTTGCACATTTGGTAGTTTGTTTTACGTTCATAGACCTACAGGACTTAATAAGTTTATATTTATGGGTACACATAAAGCAATATCCGCATATGGGCAAGCGATATCCGTCACCTAAATATACCAAAGGTGTCAATGTACACGGCAACGGCAAGCACTTCTATTATAACGGCGGGAATTACTAAGACGGTGGTACCGATCGGGGCGAGTAATGAGTAAAACCGCGGTGCGCCGCTAGTATAATATATAACTCAAAGATCACGGCTTCAACCCTCGATCAGAAAAGTGTCCTCATCTCTAGTGTTTTAAAAACTGTGGATAAATTGCCCTGGATAAATGTTTGTGGTCCGAATTCTTGCCTGGGTTAGCAGAATTTAATAAACATTTTCCAAAGGTTCGTGACGCCTTTTAACAAACAGCTTAACGACTTTGTTAATAACCCGGAGAACGATTTAGGTCTATTCAATCTTATTCGGTATAAATGAATATTTCCTTTTCACCTTTTTACTATCAACCATTTAACCACAAACAAAGAAACATTTAAAAACAAACTACAAATTCTATGAATAAATATACCGTGTGATCGCCAATATAGATTTATTTGTATCATTCGACGGATACGCCAATCTTTGACGACGAAACGTTAAATTGTTAATTCCATTGTCTCGTAATACATTGCAAACCACGTCTGAATGTTGCGAAGAGTTGGCAAACGTCCAGTCGACGATTGTGCTTTACTATAGCGATTATTTTCACTGCTGCACAGTTCAAACTTCAAAATCCAACGTCTGAATAGACATGAAAGAATTTTCGTGTGCACCGACCGACTGTAACGACGCCCGTTTATTTTTGAAGAGCGAGGTTTACTAGCAAACAGCCGCACCGTTACTCCTGTAATTTTATCTTGCTTGGATTATTCTGGCACAATTTGTGTGCTCTTACAACGTTTTTTTTGCCAAGTTTCGTGAATGGATTCATTGATTGTTCTTTTTATGTAATCGTATGTATTTACAGAAGTATCATCATCTTTGCCATTACTTTAAAAAAAATTATTTCATTTTAAAGATATTAACGGGACTAAATGCGTAATGATTGCACTTAATTTCTACAAATAAGTGCAATAATTACGCGGTAATCAGTTTGTGATCACGGCCAATGTACTCGTAACTTCGTCAAAACGTCGAGCTTTCTACAAATGAGTGATTACGCATTTAATCCCGTTAATGTATTTAAAGTATAATGGAATGCGCTAGTTTAAAAATCCAAATATTTGTGTCAGCAAATAAAAGCTTAGAGCTTCTAGTATAATTCACTTTGTAAAAAAACTTACTGTCGTAAATTGTTCAAACTGTATTGTCGGGGATGTCGCTTATTGATGTATTATTAAAAAAACAAAATTTTTACGTAATTAAAATTATTCTTCCCGTCATTGTCCCTTGCTGTGTACGCAGAAAAAAACGAGCGTCAAACAAAACGATTTATACACCTGTTTCGCTTTAAAGACATTCATTATACTCTTGTTGATTTTTTGGACAGTTGACCCTACCTTTGTAAAGAATGTAACCGACATGGTCTAGAAAAGTTAGTCATGGCTTCCTTTGATTTCAATCTCTACCCACTTCAGCATTGTATATCTGTTACTGTAAACTATATAGCGTGATATCTATGCTATTATTAAATTATATTTCGTACACTGTGTATATAAACCACAAAGTTTGAAGTTAGAATAATAAACTAATCTGCTAATAAAATTTACAAATGTGAATTTAGATTTTAAATAAATTTTAAACTTAGATTCAAAGTTTGTTAAGATAACGAACGAAACGAGAATAAGTTATACCCGCGCACACAAAAATCAATGCCTATCAACAAATTAATTAAATTGTCATTTTATAAGGTTTTTTTAACCCACGATGTAAAAAAGGGGTATTATAAATTTGACGTCGATGTTTACGTATGTATCAGTGATTACAGTTCTTTATAGATCTGAAACAGATGGACCGATTTCGATTCTTTTCATTCAATCAATTGCAACCTCCTAAGAAATTATGTTTGGTAAAAATCTAAGTATTAAGGATTGTTTTTTAAATTACTTATAAATGTATTGTTTGAATAGAAGTTTTTTGAAATTTTAAATATATTTATTTTATCGATGAGATAACAACGTTATTATAGTTGCTTAGTCCCGTCATTTGTCTTCACGTATATGGTACAAGGCGTACGTGCTAAAAAGTTACTTTGTTATCTGGATCAACACATCGAATATTATAAGTTACTTATTTTATCTCATTACTCATCACGTTATCGTCATTATCATAATGCTAGCTGAACATCGTTCACTATAGCATATAACCCTCCTCAAAAGACCACCATAATAAGCAGTCCTACGCTTCATCCAGCGTCCATCTCATCAGGATCCACACCCATGAGGTTATTTCGGGTATGCGGTTACCAACCGCCCTTACTACCTCTTTAGTTTCACAATTCTGACAGCTATATATCGGATTGTTCATTACTTATTACTTGCTATCTTTATTTCTCTTTCGATGCAATTTTCATCAACCCGAGTGAATACTGGGAGAAAATAGTAAAATTATGTGGCCAAAAGTATTCATATAGTTATACCAATAATAAATCTAAACGTAATCAAATATTAATCATCTTGGGGACAAAACTTTAATTACTCAACTATCTACTTTAACGAGGCGGTTTTGAAACAAAACTTTGTTTATGAAGTTGAAATGACACTCACTCATATCATAACTTCCAACAAAACACGGATTCTACATTAATTTCGGAGTTTCGTTGTTCCAATTAACCTGTTCTCTACTGTAATAGAACATTATAACAGCCGCATTTTACGTACAGTAAATGTATTTGTGATAGGTATATATATCTACTTTGAAATTTAGTCGAATTGAACTTGTTTTATTCGACCCTTCATTAACATGTTCCATTTTACCATTCCTTGTTAAAAATATTTTATACTAATTATTATCATTATAGCATCACTTAAGATCCATTGCAAAGGAATCGAGGGAACCGAGTACCTGTTTCACAGAAACCTGTTTCATATTTTCAACAGTCATCACTTTTGAATTCGTCAAGTGACTTTTGACTCCGTCTACGTCTAAAGTGCGACCGATTTGGTCAAGATAAGTCAGTCTTGACTCCGTCTTCGTCTAGGCACGACCAATTCGGTCAAGAGAAGTCAGTCGTGGTTATCCATGGTACCGACTACTATTCGTGCTCGCATTGTATATCTGTTTCGACGGACGTTTATCAGACATTTTTTCCACACGTCAAAACCAATCATACTCTTTTCTCATTTTTACATACATTTTTTCAAATCAATTCTTTGTCTTGGTTATATACTTATTGGTATACTAATTAAACATTTTTTGCCGCTACATTATTAGAGTTATTCAAATTCTGACTAAGACGTGACTACTATTTTTTTAATTTTACAAATTTGTAATGGACTGCTTTTTAACCTCTGCGATTTAATGATAATTCTTATGGTAATATAAGGTCCTGAGTTCGATCGTTAAGTTGAGCAAGCTTGATTGAGTTGCATGAGGTTGGTTCCTGTCCAACTTGGCGATATGCATGCCATCTACCACAATAATAAGACTTAACATGGTTTTAACTTAAGCGTATCTGCTTTTTCACCGCCTTGTTGCTCGAGTGGTAAGCGTACTTGCCTAACTGCTTCAATCGACGAGACTCGGGTTCGATTCCCGATGAAGCAGATTATAGTGATATACATAAATGTGTGTAATTCTTTATTTGTGTGTGTATTATTTATTTCGATATTTGTCTATGATTTTTTATGTATAAGTATCGTTGACTAGCACCGATACCACAAGCAAATAATGTGCTAAGTTTCGGGTTAGATCAATTTGTGTAATTTGTCCTGACTATTTATTTATTTATTTATTATCCCTTTTGAATGACATACGGAAAAATGTATGGGGTATGGGGTAGATTAATTAAAAAAATAACCTTTATCATAAGTTTTTAAAAATAGTACAAAACACTTTACGTTCAATTCAGACTGTGTCAAATTAACCAGAAATTAAATATTCAAGCAGTTGTTTTACGACATTTAAATTAATTTAAGTGAAGGTTTTCCTCTTTTAGGAAGATTAATGACCTATTGGAGACGGCTTACAATTTTCCGTTGTTGCTGTTCATTTATCTTCGTGGTAAATGCTAATAATTATACTGGGAAAAGTTAAATTGAGAAATAAAATCTGAAGAGTATTTTTCACAAATATAAGCTAAGAATGAAAACTGGGCCTGGAATACTTATAGACATTTTTGATCACCGTCTTATATTATGTAACAAAAAGCACACGAATTGATTTGTAATGTTATTTTTAAAACAAAACCTTTCAAGGGAGAACTAAAATATCGTCTTGTTGGACTAGTTGACCGTTGACGGTATAGATCTACGAGATCTGGGGCTTAAACTTCTGGTCCGGTACTTGGTTTTATGAGATTTTTAGTCTTTCTGATAAACTTAACTACCTACGATTGGATATGTCCCAGATATGGCGAAGGCTTGCCAAGTGTCACGTTATTTGACTTAAATATCGTTACATATGCGCACAATAATTTCACGTCAAATTATCAGTTGTATATATGTCTACTCTTTCAACGATAACTAGTGTGATGATAATATCTAATAACAACTATAGCAATTGATAAAATAGCATTAAGAATAAATTAAATTAATCCTGGATTCCTTTATTAACAATATATGCTGTCACTATACCATATGATCACAGATTTGTTTTGTTGCATATAATCTTATATTATCTTATTATCTTATTATCTTATTATCTTATTTAATATTATAAATGCGAAAGTGTATGAGGTTGTTTGTTACTCTTTCACAAAAAAACTACTGGTCGGATCTGGATGAAACTTGACAGTAATATAGGTTAATAGGTAACACAGGCTACTTTTTATCCCGGAAAAATGTACGGTTCCCGTGGGATAGCTTTGTTTGTGTTTTTCACGCGAACGAAGTCGCGGGTGGCAGCTAGTAACTGATAAAGTAATTCATTCTGTTAGCCTCTTTGGCATAACAGGAATAGTGTCGTATAAGATGCACGCGATCCTAGGTTCAATTCCCAGGTAGGGCAAAAGAAAATTTTCAGATATGAAATAATTAGTATAGACGAATTATGACATTATAACGAAAAAAGTACTTCATTCTGTTCGCTTCATTTCTGGGATTTGAAACTTTTAGATACGAAATTACTTATTTGCCCAGATTAGGTATAAAGAGAGTTCTGCGATGACTCTCCCTGATGGGTAGCACCGCCTTACTTATTCCTGCCACAATAATGTCAGTGCTTGTCTTGTCATGTTCCAGTCTGGATAGGAAAGTAGCCGGTACACTTACGCATTATTATCATCAATGTCTCAAGGTTGGCGTGGCACTATTAACGCCTTTAGTGGTGGTAGGATTATCTTTTACCATCAGGAAATCCGTCTACTTGTTTATCTTCCTACGAAATAAAAAAAGGTTCTGTAAGAATATCCCCACGCCCATTATATGGAAGGGGGTAAGAAGAGAGCACCTATTTACCACTAGTACACATTTATAATTTAGCCGATTTCTGTAAGGAATAATGTACTTAATGCTAGTAAAAATTAAGCGTAATTTTAAAGTCAATGTAGAGAGTAAAGTGCTCACATTGTCGACATAAAAAACGTCGCACACGAGGGGCGGGCTCAGTTACAAAGAAACAAACGCTTGCTTCTACTTAGTAATGACAAAAGGTTATTGGGTATTATTAGTATGACAATTTAGGTTACTGAACGTATTCCAGTAACAAAAGTTATAATTAAGTATACATTCAATGAAAAATTTTAGTGTGCAGGCAATGCTAATGTTAAATTTCGATTATGTGTTTGGTTGTTTGTTCTTCACGGTGGAGCATCAGATATACATTTTTATGGAGATAACAAGGAAGGCAGGTTGAGAAAGTAAACCCTATATTCAGCTTATTAAAATGCCTTTATCATTAAAGCAGTATATATTGAGAACGTAAGTTTATGTCTGTCCCAGTGATTATAAAAGGGAAGCTACGCATAAAAAAATCTGTTAGTCTTCATTTAATGAGCACCAGACGTAGATGTGCCGAAAAATAAAGGTGACAAAAAAAGGCGAGGCGAAATTTTGCGGACATAGATAGAACATATAAAAGTTAGCTGATTAAAATCGAGGTTCCTTACCAGGTCGTTGTGTTTAAAGTCGGAGCACGTTTCAATTATGGATACGAGTCGCGCTTCTTCATGAAATGCGTAATTTATGATTCATGATTTTTTAGCAAGCTACTCAAAGTACTTAAGGGTAGGTAATTGCCCTGCTTCTGACGACTAATATTCTGAATAAGAAAAATAGAATCCTAAATTAGTGATTAATAAAAAATACGTAATAATTTGACGGAAGGACTTAGATAATTTTACGAAGTAGATAAAATAAATAACATCGTGCCCATTTTCGAAGGGCAGACAGAAGTGAAGTTAGTACACTCCATCGGCGCTGGTGTCTACCAGTATTACCCACGACTAGCCGAAAATATTAAGTGCCATCATGTGGCAGATGGCAAAGCTGTCGCCATACCATATTCCAGTCTCAGGTAGTCCGTAGTTCCAGTCTAGGGTTTTCAGAAAATCTGAACAAACTCGTTATATCATTTTTCGTCCGGCTTCGGATTCGGACCCAGGATTTCGTGCATCTTAGACCGATACCGGTACCGCTACACAAACGAGGCGATTTTACGAAGTGATCCATTTTATTTATTATTTTTTATTTGACCGTCTCGTTCGTCGAGCGGTTAGCGTACTCGTCTAACTGCGCCAAGGACGAGGCTCGGGTTCGATTTCCGACTTTCGGGGTAAAAAATAATAACTCTTTTCATACACTCCGCTACCATAGTATGCATACTTTTGTTTACACCTATTAGCTGTATCCGTTAGTCGATTAGACAGTATCTTCGAATGGCGTTTTTGTCGAGAGATTAGCGTCCGACTTGATAGTTGAGTACGTGTCTAGCCAATTCTTCAGCAATGGACATCTACCCCGGAGAGACGCTTGTCCATATTATTAAGATAACATTTTGTCGCCTATCGGAAAGACGCGTTCTTTAAAACATATTTTTATGGATTATGATGGCATACAGATGACCGTTGTCTATAGGTACTGTAGAGGTTGAAACATTAAAACAATATACAACCTCTACACATTGCAATTAGGTATTTAAAAAAAGAATCATTCGAATTATATTTAGGATTCGAATGGCTTCTGGAATAATGAGACCTTTCTTGAAGAAAGGAATGTAAAAATGAAAGAGGTCGACACGGGGATTCCCATCAAATTTTCATATGTTGTGCGCGTTTTTAATTATTTTATAATGTACCTTTCGTTGCCAAGTGAAAATAAATATTAATGTATTTAAAAATTACTTATTTTAATTTATATATAAACATCGATGAACTGCTGCGCCCCTGCATAAAGACCAGCGGTGTTACAATTGGTGGAAAAATAGTATAACATGGAAGTGCCGAACGCCAAAATATAATTACTGACGTTTCCCGTCAGTGTGGCCCCGGCTTTATGAAGTTGAAATTAAATTTCAACTCTTTCAACTCCTTTGAACATTCTCCATTGTTTGGAAATAAATAAAGGCAAAATTATTATAAGTGTGTTACATAAAGCAAATGTTTCCCTGGAATTTTCATAAATTAAATAAACAAAAGTTTCTACTGCAGCAAATTACGCCCTACTTATGAGAATTTTATATTTGTCACGAAATATTTCTTGTATAAAACTTACATGTTAATGGCGGCTACAATTTTGTAGCTGAATTATTTACTTGATCGGAAATAGGGAAATCTATACATACAATAAAATAGGATTACTTAATATTTTACTAAAGGTAAAAGAAAAATTTTGAAGAAATAATATAAAAAATATAGATTGATACATTGTATTGGAAAAAATTAAATAAATTGTATAATTGTTGCTGGAAATAAAAATATAATAATTTTTTAGGAAGCTATTGACAACAGAATCCGCAGAACTATGCCCTCGACCTAACTATGAGTAAACTTTCTTTGTAATGGGGTAAAATTGAGAAGGGCGTGCTTCGCTAGTGTGCGTGTGTTACTTGCCAAATTTCACAGTTGTTGGTCAACGATAAGAACCTAAGAAATTTGATTCCCTTGAGAGTGAGAAAAAATATGCAGATAATTTTGCAGAATACACGGCCGTATATTTCTAACTTGGAAGTTTAATTTTTCACAGCTGTGAAGGGACTTCAGTAGGTATATGGTTTAAATTTTAACTCGATATCTTCATGGGTTCCCGAAATAAAGTGATCTTATAAAGGTTCCATTTTTTCTTCTGAAAACATGAGATGAAATAGCCAGTGGTTACCGTTTCGAAAAAAAAACAACATTAGAATTAGTCGCTGAAAACAGTTTCGAATAATTAAGATCTTTTATTTGTTACCTACTTTAAGCAATAAATAATAATAATAATTATTATTATTATATTAAAATCTATATTATTTGAAATAGACAGTAGATAGTAATCTGCACCCGTATATCTTCCCGCTGAAATTAATTTTTATGACTTATATTTGAACATCGTGAAAATCCCGAGATCTGAGAAAAGAAAACCTGAACCGGTGAAACAATGGTGTTTAATTTCTGACGATCTAGAAACACTTTCAAAGAAGTTATTTAATAAATAAATTATTTGATAGATTGATTGCCGGAAATTGGTCATTCCATTGCAACAAGATTATTAATTAATATTTTTGCTAAATCGATCATTGCATTGAATTGTGTTTTTTAAATTTTATATGAAGGAAAACAAGTAGATAGATTATCTGACGCTAAGAAAGAACTATCGCTTATGTATACCAAAGATTTTAATCTCAGTCTCATAATTGGCAACAAACCATGTTGCCAATCATGAGACTGAGATGTGAAGTTTCTTACTTAAGTCAACCGGCTAACTTGTCCTCCAAACCGGAACTGGTAAATAACAAGCACTGACGTTATTGTTTCAACCAAATTGACGCCAGAGCCGCCTTTTACATGATTGGGAAAAAATACAAAATAGTGTGAGTCAGACATGTTACAGCTGTCCCTTCAAGGATAATAGGTGTTACGATTTACTACATTAGATCAATTTATGTTTTTATTAAAAAAGTTTCAGGCAATTTAAATCTTTATTGTTCGGCATTAGAGTTTAGTGCTGTATAAATTAAGCCATGTTTGGAGTGTCGAAGGTCGGCTGCCGTCCTTCGTGTATATCGGCCTACTACCTACCCCTGATCTACACCAAGGTTACGATTTGGTCACTTTTAAAATCTAGGTCATTCAGGCATAATTTTGTAACGCCCTACTTCGAGCACATTAAGAACACGCTATTTTTCTGTTACGTTTGTACTTCCTGTAAGGTTTATGCCGACAAGACGTTTGACAGCTGATGACGGCGATGTAAACTAATACTTTAATGTTTAGCTAAAAACCGCCAAATACCGGAGCGGATGCACGCGCTCTTGATTCCGCAATGTTGACTATTTTTCTTGTAATTTATATTATTAATTAAAAAAGTTGGTATATTTTCCTTGCCTAACCCTCGGCCAGATCAATCCAGTCATTATATAAGTACCTATATCTATATAAAATGTAAACCTGACTGACTTAAATCAATGCACAGCCGAAACTACTATTTTTTTAATACTACTAGGAAAGCAAACAAGCAGACGGACCTCCTGATGGTAAAATATCACCGTCGCCTATATACACCACAGGTCTTAATGGTGCGTTGCCAACCTTGAGTCTAGGTCGATAACTCTTGCATAAGTGTACCGGCTACTTTACTCTCCACACCGGAACACGACAATGGCAAGCATTGGCATAATTGCGGCAAGAATAGATATTAAATTTATATTCAGTTAAAAAAGCATTTATACTTAATGATCCATTCATCATATGATAACATGGTTATCCAGGGTCAGGAAATGAACCTGAAACCTTACGGTTTCTAGTCCGGGTAGTGACCACTGGACCAATGAATCCCTCAGAGTAGGTACATCAAGTCTGAGATGGTATATACTGTCGCATCAAGCCCGCCGAATGGCCTCCCATCTGTTTCAATATAACACCAATAGTATTGTTATCTAATAAAAAGCAAACGCAATGAACTAAATAATTGGCAGACCATTATCCAATCGAGACAAATGAGCTCAATGTCAGCGCCAAGGTTATGACGTCCGCTGGTAGCTTCCAATAAATCGTGAAAAATTACTTCCGAAGACACAAAAACAGATCTAACAATTTCCTTTTTTACACACGTGTATATTATTATACAGGTGTATATATTATATTGAGCGCGCGTGCGTGTGTGCGTCTATGTGCGTGGTGGAGGTGTGTGTGGATGACGCTACTTCTCATCCTCTGAATTGTTTGGTCGCCTTTTACACCAACGGATTGGTAAGAGGTGGTGATATTCTCGGCCGGTTTCACATACCTAATTTTAAATTAATTCTTCCGTCATAATGTCTATGGATAAGGTACTTAATTGTGGACGCATCGTTCAATAACTATTTAAAATATATGGACTTTTGTTTTGTTTTACTTTTTCTTACGCTGCAAGAGATTTTGCGAGATAATATTAAATTAGACACGTGCTCATTATTTAGATATATTTAGAGATTATATATTAAGATGTCATTAAACATAAAATAAGATGTAGCATATTCAGGTTTTCAACCCCACAAAACTACGGAGTAAATTACATCAATTATCAAACAATGATGGTGTCTTCTGTATGTCCAAATATATTTACTTCTTAAAACCGCCACGTTCTTCCCACAGAGCCAGGCTTCCGGTCCGGCGTCGTCAATTTTGACGATCTATAAATACTTCTAAAAAGTTTTTCTTATATTATAGCGAAGCAAACAAACAGATGTATCTCGTGATGGTAAGAGATAACCGTCGCCTGTATCCACCAAAGGTGTTAATAGTGCGTTGCCAACCTTGAGTCTCGGATAAGACTTTTGCCTAAACTTATGCTACTTTACCCTCCAAACCCGAACACGACAATGGCAAGCATGTGCAACATTGCGGCAGGAATAAGGAAGGCGGTGGTACCAATCCGGACGAATCGTCGCAGAACTCTACTACCTAGTAGCCACGATATTATTTTTTGATTGATATTTCTATAAAAATTTGAAGGACTTCAATAAGGTCGAAGTAGACGCCTGGGCGGTCGCCTGTAATATCGGTTCCCCGTGCATTTGAGTGTGCCCTCCCCGCACCCAGGTTCGTGTTTAGCCATCGTTATTTGCGATACTAGTTATTAATATTAGGTAAGGTACCGAAGTTGGCTCCTACAGCCCGAAGACCCTGCTGCCCAGAGTTAAAGTAGTTTTTACGTGATTTTCATCACGAGTATGATGCTGTACGGTGTTCACTACCCTGTGAACGTTACAACTGTTAGTAGTAGGTAACTGAATATAGATTTTATATTAAAAAGTACATTAACCGACTATCAATAATAGTAAAAGAAGCAAAATGTTTTCTAAATGTAAATAAAGGTAATATAAAGGTGAACAAGTATTTGATACGCAAACAATACTTACATCATTTTAGCAAGGAGTTTAAAAAAACCGATTTAGTTACCAAACGAATGAAAAAAAGCGCATCGAAATCGGTCCACCCGTTTAAGAGTTATGATTTTACTGACAGTCAGACACACACCACACACCCACACACCACCGACACTGTGTGTTTGTTATGTAGGTACACATACAGAATCGACCAAACTTTGTCATCCTTATTCATCGACTTCAAACTTATCACACCTCTTTTTGCGTCGGGGTTAAAAATAATCAGACGTAAATCAGAATGGTGAATGCACCGGTAAACTTCCTTTATGTAAGTAGGTAGACGAGATAGGTCACCAGTGCTCCCTCTTCATATCCGAGTAATGGAATATCGACCGGCGTCTTAATGGATTGAGGTTTGGAACAATTAATCACTTCAAGAGTACCAGTCATCGCGAATCGATCCTTATTAATTTCGATAATAACTTGTTTCATACGCGTTGTTCCCGCAGGAAAATAGGGCGGGCTTTTGGGCCAAAAAATCAGGATATTGTGATGATGGTTGGCCAAATTTAATAGATAATACGCCTAAGTTAATTATTTAAGCTTGCAACGAATATTCGGCTACAATTTAATATTCTACTTAATAGGCTCCTTAATTCAAATAATTCATTACATTTTAAGATTTATTTATAAAAAAAAATTGAC